>CAKALU010064920.1:0-15113 GCA_916700995.1 Hozukius guyotensis | reverse complement strand
GTCCTCCTGGCTCTGCCTCTGTCTTTGTGTTCTCTGAGCTGCAGTCCTCCTGGCCCTGCATCTGTCTTTGTGTTCTCTGAGCTGCAGTCCTCCTGGCTCTGCCTCTGTCTTTGTGTTCTCTGAGCTGCAGTCCTCCTGGCCCTGCATCTGTCTTTGTGTTCTCTGAGCTGCAGTCCTCCTGGCTCTGCCTCTGTCTTTGTGTTCTCTGAGCTGCAGTCCTCCTGGCTCTGCCTCTGTCTTTGTGTTCTCTGAGCTGCAGTCCTCCTGGCTCTGCCTCTGTCTTTGTGTCTCAGGTCCTGTTGTTGGAGATAACTGTTAGTTTACCATGTGGTGGTTTAATGATGGTGTTTGTGCCACTGTTAATACAGAGGTGTGGAAGCATGCACACAGAGTGTTCCTTCATGCTCTGTCAGTCAAACATTCTCATTACTCTGTAATTATCTTTGGTTTCCCCCAGAGACAGAGGAGCTGATCACTGTTTATTTATATCACAGAACCTCAGGGCCCGATAAGAACAGGACTTAAAAAAAAAATGCAATCAATTCGGTGCCATGCTGAGTTAAAAGTAGTGTGGACACGTTGGGACACGTTCTCTACCTTTGTGCTTTTAGTCTGTCAATCCAATGCAACACAGCCGCTAACGTTAAACTAATGTAGTCTCATGAGGATGCTAGAGGTCGCTGACTTTTCTCCCAGGATGATGTCTCATCATCTAGCCTTTGTTCAATGATACTCAATCACCAATCATTCACCAATCATTCACCAATCATTCACCAATCAATCACCAATCAATCACCAATCAATAACCTAATCTGTCCGTAGGAGAGATCAGACGAGTGGACGGCACCCTGTTTGACCTCAGACAGCCTGTTCTGATTGGTCCTCGGCTGAAGGAGGTTCCAGGTCCAGGGTTTGACCATAACTTCTGTCTGTCCTCACCTGGAGAAACCTGGACAGAGAGACCTGCTGCCAGGTCTGCTGCAGAGGACACACACTGACCCTCTCTGTCTTTAATAAAGACCAGCAGTAAAACTTGTCTCTTCATCTCAGAGTGTATCACCCAGCCAGTGGGCGGGTCCTGGAGGTTTCTACCAGCCAACCAGGTGTCCAGTTCTACACCGCCAACTTCCTGGACGGCTCTACGCCGGGAAAGGTCGGCGTTAGGTACGGGAAGCACAGCTCCTTCTGTCTGGAGACACAGAACTGGCCTGATGCGGTCAACCAGGTATGATGATGATGATGGTGGAAGGAGGAAAAATATGACTGAAGTCATAATGTAATTATTCATTGAAATCTTCAGTAAATAATGTGTTATTATGAATGAATCTGTTAGTTCCCTTTATAGAGGGCCTGTTAGGAAGAGGTACTGAAGTAAAGCTCATATGTTACATAAATACTTCTGAGACAGTTTTGACACCACGGATCAGACCACCAATAAATGTGAAACCTGTCGTCTGGTCAGATATTCTAAACTCAAGGTTTACTTACATGTGCTGAAGAAGGCTGTAGGAAATGGTAGAAAGCTAAGTAAATGAACCTTGAATTTAGAATATTTTATGGATACAGTATGTGCTCCTAATGTCAATAATGAATCTCCACATATCTATCGTAACCTGTAGAATAATTCATTTACAACACCGTCACCATCTCATATATACTATATATTCTACTGTATATACTACTGAATATATACTACTGAATATATACTGCCTACTACTATATATATATACAGTATATATACTATATATATACTGTATACTACTGTGTATATATATACTGTATCCAGTCTATTAGAGTCCGACACCATTTACAAACACTAACCTTTTATTTTACAGGTCAAAAATCCTATTGAAGACATGTTCAACTATATTGTTAATGTTTTTATTGAAAGGAAGATGAAATGTATTTGGAGAGAGGAGGGTGGCCTACAGTTTATGGTACAGATTGTAAAGCTCTCAGGAAGGTGAGTGATAAACTGTATGAAAACAGTTGATTTAACGGTGCTAAATACGGAATTGTTGCCGCTCAACATCTCTCAACATGGCGACGGTGACCGGAGCAAAAATAATAAGAACTAGAATGGCACCCGGAGAGCGCAGACCTCCACCGAGCTGCCTGAGTATGATTGCCCCCCCCCCTCTCCGTTCAGCTTGCGCCATCATCCACGTGTATTGTTGTTAATGTTGAGATCAGCTGTACGTAGCGGTGCAGCGTAAAACACTTCATTCAGACTGGACAGAAACTAAATAGATTTCACCTAAACCGTCGTTGTTACTCTTTCCAACAATCACCAAGTGTGCTTTGGTCCAACTCAACTCTAATATGACCGAGTTTAACGTGAAAAAACACAGAATCTACAGTACCCCCCCTCCATCCACCCCCCGCTCTCTCTCTGAAGGAAGGAGGCGGGGTCATACGTTATCAACGCGTCATCAGTTACACTGCGCATGTGTTATACCCAGAGGTCTTAATGTTGTGTGTGTCTGTGTGTCTGTGTGTCTGTGTGTCTGTGTGTGTGTTTCAGGATTCTTTTCCTGACTGTCTCCTGCGTCCCGGTGAGGACTACCGACATGTCACTCGCTTCACCTTCACCACTGTCTGATGACCGACTTGAGGACAGAGACGAAGACAAGTAGAGAAGGTTGTCCATTAACTGATTGTACATAGTATTTTTCACAGTATAATCATGTACTACTACTTCACTGTAACTTCTCTTCCCGTCTGTGGAACTCTGTGATTTAATGCAGATGTTTTTAACATGAAGAATTCTACCACCCTCGTTCATGTTAGGTGTTCATAGTCAACCTGACCCAACTCTGTTAGTTAGAATGGGATTCATGATCCTGTGCCATTATTCCATTAAATGAATAAAGAGCTGCTCACTAAAGCTGCATCAGATCGGTCCCTGTCCAGTGATTGGTTGGTTGTGGTCCATCTGTCCTCTTTATGTTCGACTGAGGCTGTAACACACGATTCATTATGTAATATGTCTTCACCTGAGTGTGTTCAACAGCGTCACACAAGCTGCACTATTCCTACAACATCAGGTGAGGAGGCGGGTTTGGGTGAGAGGGCATCCTACTACTCTGCCAAGAGACATGTTGTGTTGCTATGGCAACCTCTAATCCATCACTCAAAGAGGCTTTTAGCAGCTGAGATTTCATAAAACGTGACGGAGGCTGTGAGCCTCACACTGTCCTGGAGCTGAAGGATACAACAGAACAGTGATGTTCATCAGGCAGCGGCTCTGAGACAGTCTTCCCCGTCTTCACAGTCACAGTCTGGAGGAGGGAGGAGGCAGAGGGAGGAACACTGACACGTATTCACTTTAGCTGCTTTATTTCCTACATAAACTGTCTCTAAGGAGGACTGCTATGTGATCAGTCTTTCATTCATTTCTTAATCCATGAAATCAATTGTACCGCAACTTACTTCAGTTTAAGATATTAACATTAGTTCTAGTGTGTTACTATGTGAGGTGATTTACAGTGTCTAACTGTAAATCACCTCAAAGGATGGTTTACAATGTTAAAGCAGCAGTCAGGTACTCATGTGAACCCTGAAACAGGTTTAGTTTGCGTAAATGTACTGTACGCTAGAATCCTTTAAAGGTGCTGTTGATAACATTCAGCCACTAGATGTTAGAAGTGGTAACCAAACGTCAGATAAACAAAACGTTCATTTTGGACATGCCAACATTTTAAAAATGATTAATTCACAATCCTAATAATTGTTTTTAGGAGCAGCGATACAGTTATTCATCACCTTTCTAAATGCTCTGTGGAAGTATTATTTATCTAAAATTATTCATCTATATAATAAGACCTTTAAATTCATGTCTTCCCTCATCAATCTACACTCAATACCCCATAATGATAAAGCCAAAACAGGATTTCTTCTTTTTTTGTTGTTGCATTTATTAATTAAAAGAAGGAATTCTAATATTTCAGAAGAACTAAATCCCACCGTGACCCTTCGTAAGAGACTCACAAGAGTTAGGTATGAATAAGAAAGGTCAAAATCAAAGCTTCTGCTGTAGAATAATGTTATAATGTTATCATCTACACCAATCAGTCCCAAAACCGTAGGAGTAAATCTATCCAAGAACAACGCTGCCTTAAAAACGAGAGAGAGAGAGAGACTGCAGCAGGAACAGAGAGCTGATGCTGGTGAGTGGGAGGGAAAACGTGAGGAAGAGAAAGGGGTGTGGGGGGCTGTGCATGAATCCTGTCACACTGCTATGGAAGAAGCCAGATCTTTATTTAAACTGTACTGTTGATTTATTCCATTACAGAGTAGAGCTGTAGTCCAGAGTCTGATTCAGGAAGCAGGATCAGGGAGAACTCAGAGTTGGTTAACCCTGAGATGAGGGAAACTCTGGATTATCAGTTCAGAAAGAGAGATCAATTAAACTGGGTCAGTTACCATGGTAACCTAACAACAAACCCTGAGTTTGTCTCTGTCTCCTCCCTCTCACAGAGCCAGCAGACACGCTGCTTTATTCCCTCACTCATTCATTCATTCATTCATCCATTCAGTCCCTATGGAAGGTTTACTGGGTTTCAGATATTAGTTTGTTACTCTGAACTGTCTAAAGTGACTCTTTCATGTGCTGTCAGTCATTTCTTTGAACATTCAGATATCACACAGCATCATATCGTGGCCCTCAGCTCAGAATCCAACCTCTGCATGTCCTCCTTTCTAACACTGTGACTGTGAACACAGACAGCCGTCAGTCTGTTAGAGCAGCTCCACTGAAACCTGGAATATCTCCGTTTAAACAGTAACGATGAGCATGAAGCTCAGACACGTAGGATCAATGAATAATGATCTCTACCTGGAACACAACTCTAATATTGTAGATGATCTGTTCATATTAATATGTGTTAATAGTGAGCAGGATGGTGCTGCAGCTGCAGAATGGAGTTAAATAGGCTGCGTATTGTCTGAGTGGCTTTTAACAGCATTTCCCTGACTGTCTTTAAATTGATGACATCTGTTGAAGTAGCTGAAATAAATCACTGAATGCTGAAGAATGTCTACGGTTTAACATCTACTCTATTGAACCTTTAAATCACCAAACACATTATTACTGCATCCGACTGGGAGCTCACAGTCATGTCTCCATGTCTCTGATCATTTTGACTACGTCACATTAAAGCTGAATAAATCTATTTATGATTATGGAATCTATTATCCTCCGAGTTGATTGAACTGACTCTGATCAGCTGTTCTGGAACCAAAAACTCTGAGTTAACTAATCCTAAAGTGGGAAACAGAGAGATTCTGGTTCTGTTCAGGTTCAGGTTCAGGTGCAGGTGCAGGTGCAGGTGCAGGTTCAGGTTCAGGTTTAGACTCAGTTTGTTAAACCTGCTTTCTGAAACGGGGCCCTGGTTGTGCTGCTGAGTTGTGTTAGCATAATAATCCCGTGGTTATAGCATGCTAACCTGCTACAATAAGTGATCTTTGGTCATTTCCGTACCCATACGGTCATCATTGACTTTATTAATTAAAGAATTATGCAATAAATGTATTTATTTGTTCCGTTCCAATTCATGTATTGTTTGTATGCAACATCGTGTATATTATATTATATTCATTTAACTGACACGTTTATCTAAAGCCACTTACAATAACCATGTGGATACAAGGTGTGTTCAGTCAGTGTTCAGACTGAGACAGTGTTAAACGTGAACATTCTAAATGTGTCCACGTTTATTCCTGGTTGCAGTGTATGTGAATGTCATCAGCTGACAGGAAGTACACATGGACCCAAGCTGTTGCCTAGCAACGCAATTCCATTGCAATTCCATCAAAATGCGGTAAAACAGCGTTTCAGACAGAGGGTAAATACAGGTATATTCAGGCTGACAGTAGCCTATGAGGAAAATAAAGTTGTTTTTTTTAATATTACAGCATTTAAACATGTTCTAGTAGAAACATAAAATACAAGTATGAACCTGAAAATGAGCATAATATGGGACCTTTAAGTGCAGTGGCCTGCTGGACCTCAGGAGACACACAGGAAGAGGAGCCTCGTCCTGGAGACGTATACAAGTGTCCTCATTAAAAGTGTGTTTCTGGGAGCTGAAAATAATTTTAAAAAAGGTGTTGAATTGTTTAAGAAGCCTTCCCGTGTCTGTGTGTGCCGTGAGAGAACCCACGGACTGGTAGCGGACATTGCTACAGAAATGTTTCCCTGTTATTGATAACATTTAGCCACTAGTACTCTCCCTCCTCGTTCCATTGCATTCACTTCACAACAAGTGGTTGCCAGTTTGTTTCACCACAAGCATTTTTTTACAGTCGAGTAGAGTGAGACTCTTTTGTTGTTTTTTTGCACTGGCAGCGCTGTTAGCATTGTTAGCTGCTAGCCCCCAGCTCGCTGTCGCCATGTTGAGAATCATTGAGAGGAAATAGAAATGCTCCCACTCCTGTATTAGCCCCTTAAGTTATTGCACATTTATGTATTTATGTATGAAACGTGTATCACTGTGGTGCCTCACTAAGTGATAAACAAAAAATGATCAAACAAACAAACTAAAATCAGTTTCCAGGCATAAACATTTGACCTGTATGCTTTCTAACTTTATATCATTTGAACCATTTATTTTAGTCTCTACCTGTCAGCTGCTGCTGCTCCTGAGTCAGTCCTGCTGGATGTGCTGCCAGATACTCACTAACAATAATTAGCACTTCTCACTGTTGTGTGTGTGTGTGTGTGTGTGTGTGTGTGTGTGTGTGTTGAAAGTATTAAGTGAGAGGATGACTTGAACAGTCTCATGTTTCAGCTGCAGTGTCGTCCAACAGGCCGAGCTGCTGAAAGCTGATCTGAATCTGAATCTGAATCACAGCGTCGGTGTGAAAACAGGTTGCGTGGGAACGACGAGAGGAAGATTAAGTGTGTCTGCTGGCGTAGACAGGGAGGAACAGGAAGTGGCTTTGCCGTATTGCATTATTCCGTTAGTGACTTCACTCCCAGGCCACACAAGCACAGCCACTCACAGAAATAGGTAGTAGATGTGCATGTTGAAACACATGCACGCAGTAACGCAACAGGCCTGTTCAGGCTGCGACATTGTGAAAGACCAGAGTCACATAAATGTAGTATCTGAACCAGTGACTAACTGGTAGCATGTTGAAATATTTAAACCTGCGATGGGTTGGGTCCAGGGTTGTTTCTTTCTTTAAGGGGACACCCCTCCAACTTTACACATCAAGATCTGTTCACCCGTCATGATTAGTATCATACCACTCAGCCTGCCTTGTAATAAACAAGCCCTTTTTAATACTGCATGTCAGTTAGTAGTTTTCAAGGATTAGCTTGGCAGTATTCAAAATAGTTCCCGACCCTGTCTGTGGTTCTTAGCTCTGAGCCCATTAGTTCCTTCTGAAGACTTAAATCTTTAAAATCGACTCACTGCTCTGTAGTTTCATTTCTAAAAAAGGGCTCAGTCATTTCCTAAAACAGCTTGTGACTGTAGTTTTTAAAGGTTCTCTATACAATATCCACTGGCTAGCTCACGGCCGCCGCTCTGCACTGCTCTCATACGGTGGTTACAGCTGACAACGCCGTCCCGACCGACGACGCCGTTGCGGAAGCGTAGCGCCCACCCTCTGGTTCCTCCAGGTTAACACTGTTAGCTCTGTCAGCACTGTTACTGTTGTTTACACTGTTAGCACTGTTAGCTGCGCGTCATCACAGTCATCACCATGTTGAGAGCTGTGTGGAGGCAAGACAAATGCTCTGTATTTTGAATTTAACTTTGAGATGTTAGTAACACCTGTGGTTTTCCTGCTATGACAAGTCAAAATGTCCGCTGTGAAAAAAGACTATATACATAATATATATATACAGTATATATAGTATACTGCAGTATGTTTATACTGTATATAAGTTTGTAATTAGTGGTGATAAGTTAGTATCCATCCTCAGATATCCTTTTATTGATCTGTTGCATTGGTCTTGACATAACACACATAACAAAATTGACCTTTTAAACGCCGTCATTTCATACATGATCATTTCATACATGATCATGAATGAAATTATCATTTCATACATGAAGGGAATTATCATTTCATACATGATCATTTCATACATGATCGTTTCATTCATGATCATTTCATACATGATCATTTCATACATGATCGTTTCATTCATGATCATTTCATACATGATCATTTCATACATAATCATTTCATACATGATTGATCATTTCATAAATAATCATTTCATTCATGATCATTTCATTCATGATCATTTCATTCATGATCATTTCATACATGATTGATCATTTCTTACATGATCATTTCATTCATGATCGTTTCATTCATGATCGTTTCATTCATGATCATTTCATACATAATCATTTCATACGTGATCGTTTCATTCATGATCGTTTCATTCATGATCATTTCATACATAATCATTTCATACGTGATCGTTTCATTCATGATCGTTTCATTCATGATCATTTCTTACATGATCATTTCATTCATGATCATTTCTTACATGATCGTTTCATTCATGATCATTTCATACATAATCATTTCATACATGATCGTTTCATTCATGATCGTTTCATTCATGATCATTTCATTCATGATCATTTCTTACATGATCATTTCATTCATGATCATTTCTTACATGATCGTTTCATTCATGATCATTTCATACATAATCATTTCATACATGATCGTTTCATTCATGATCGTTTCATTCATGATCATTTCATTCATGATCATTTCTTACATGATCATTTCATTCATGATCATTTCTTACATGATCGTTTCATTCATGATCATTTCATACATAATCATTTCATACATGATCGTTTCATTCATGATCGTTTCATTCATGATCATTTCATTCATGATCATTTCTTACATGATCATTTCATTCATGATCATTTCTTACATGATCGTTTCATTCATGATCATTTCATACATAATCATTTCATACATGATCGTTTCATTCATGATCGTTTCATTCATGATCATTTCATTCATGATCATTTCTTACATGATCATTTCATTCATGATCATTTCTTACATGATCGTTTCATTCATGATCATTTCATACATAATCATTTCATACATGATCGTTTCATTCATGATCGTTTCATTCATGATCATTTCATTCATGATCATTTCTTACATGATCATTTCATTCATGATCATTTCTTACATGATCGTTTCATTCATGATCATTTCATACATAATCATTTCATACATGATCGTTTCATTCATGATCGTTTCATTCATGATCATTTCATTCATGATCATTTCTTACATGATCATTTCATTCATGATCATTTCTTACATGATCGTTTCATTCATGATCATTTCATACATAATCATTTCATACATGATCGTTTCATTCATGATCGTTTCATTCATGATCATTTCATTCATGATCATTTCTTACATGATCATTTCATTCATGATCATTTCTTACATGATCGTTTCATTCATGATCATTTCATACATAATCATTTCATACATGATCGTTTCATTCATGATCGTTTCATTCATGATCATTTCATTCATGATCATTTCTTACATGATCATTTCATTCATGATCATTTCTTACATGATCGTTTCATTCATGATCATTTCATACATAATCATTTCATACATGATCGTTTCATTCATGATCGTTTCATTCATGATCATTTCATTCATGATCATTTCTTACATGATCATTTCATTCATGATCATTTCTTACATGATCGTTTCATTCATGATCATTTCATACATAATCATTTCATACATGATCGTTTCATTCATGATCATTTCATACATGATCATTTCATACATAATCATTTCATACATGATTGATCATTTCATACATAATCATTTCATTCATGATCATTTCATTCATGATCATTTCATACATGATTGATCATTTCTTACATGATCATTTCATTCATGATCATTTCATTCATGATCGTTTCATTCATGATCATTTCATACATGATCGTTTCATACATGATCGTTTCATTCATGATCATTTCATACATGATCATTTCATACATGATCGTTTCATTCATGATCATTTCATACATGATCATTTCATACATGATCGTTTCATTCATGATCATTTCATACATGATCATTTCATACATGATCGTTTCATTCATGATCATTTCATACATGATCATTTCATACATGATCATTTCATACATGATCGTTTCATTCATGATCATTTCATACATGATCGTTTCATTCATGATCATTTCATACATGATCATTTCATACATAATCATTTCATACATAATCATTTCATACATGATTGATCATTTCATACATAATCATTTCATTCATGATGGAAATTTTTGAGCATTCATCAATTACAAGTCAAGTATTCTAAGACCTTTTTCACAGCCGACTTTTTCACTGCTGTGACTTGTCAACATGTCTGTTGTAAAAAGGTCTACTGTCAATTTGATGTCTTTTTAGAGGCACAAGTTTAACTCTATGATAATCATGAATGACATTAGTATTGTACAGGCCTACAGGCTGATGTGACAGTAACATTAACGTGTACGTTTCCATGTAGCTAGAGGAAGGAAGCTCCTGACCACACCGATGAGTCACATGCTGCTGACACGATGTCATGATTTGATCAGAGCTCTGTAAAACTAAACTCTTATCAGGTTCACTTTGTTTTTTTTAATCTAGTTGATTAACTTTTATATCATATACTTAGAATATACATATCATATACTTTTATATCCCCACCCCATGCCATCAATGGGGGCTCCCAACCCCCAAGGTGCCAGGGCTCCAAATCCCAGTATAACCTGTAAGAAATAACACTTTGGAGGTTGATAATGACGGGCAGGCTGGCTCTGGTTGGGCTCAAATCACAAACACTTTCTACCAAATGATTTTCTTCCAAAGAAATTGTCCCCATGGAAACTTGACAGTGGATCTTATCCAATAAGAAACCATCAAAAGAGTCGTTCCTTCCAGTGCTGTAAGCAACACAAAGGTGATTCCATTCACCTTGTTGGTGTGGAGACAGACATCTGAAAACCTGGACAGATAAAACCCAAAGTATCCACATGGTGAGCTATCACTAGAGGGAAGTGAGAAAATCTGTTATTGTCATTGTTTAGAGGAACTGACCCCTGAAATGTGCATAATTAAATAAGACAGAGATATTACATGCATGATTTGTACTGCTTGTACCTTCATAAGACAACAGTTAAATACATCATTAAAGTTAGTTTATTAACCATAAATACTACAAAATGTGTTCATAATAAGCTGCAGAGGAGAAGGTAAAGGTCCCATATTATAAAAAAGTGAGATTTTCATGTTTTTTTATTATAAAGCAGGCTTAAGTGCTATATAAATACTGTGAAAGTATCGAAACACTCAATCCACAGGGAAATACACACAGCTCGTATTCAGAAACTCTGCATTTGAAACAAGCAGTCAAGATTTCTGCCCATTCGTGATGTCACGAATATACAATATTTAAACCCTTTACACAATTTTAAACGTAAACATTCTAAATGTGTCACAGTTTATTCCTGGTTGCAGTGTATGTGAATGTCATCAGCTGACAGGAAGTACACATGGACCCAAACTGCTGCTTAGCAACGCAATTCTGTTGCAATTCCGTCAAAATGTGCTATTTCAGACAGAGGGTAAATACAGGCAGACAGTATGAGGGAAATAAAGGTTTTTTTGAACATTACAGCATGTAAACATGTTCTATAGAAACACAAAATACAAGTATGAACCTGAAAATGAGCAGGATATGGGACCTTTAAACAGCAGGCGAACATGTGTTTTAAATAGGTTGTAGGTTAAATAGGTTTTAGATTTACCAACTGGGGGCATGAAGTCTGAAAGATACAGTACAGTACACCTCCTGGGCACTGCCGAGGTGCTCTTGAGCTACAGTATGTAGCAGCCCCATCACACTGACATCTCCTCACAAATCAGGGAGGGTCTAACGAAAATATGCTTTTGAGCTGCGCTTTGTGAATTTTAGAATCCAACATTCTTGACCCATACAGCTGTACCCCTGATGTTTGTTTAAATCTGTCCCTTGTGGGCGGCTGGTTAGCTCAGTTGGTAGAGCGAGCGCCCATATAATAAGGCTTGGTCCTGACCGCGGCGGCCCGGGTTCGAATCCGGCCTGTGGCCCTTTCCGCATCCACTCCCTCTCTCTCCCCCCTTTCCAAGACTCTATCCACTGTCCTGTCTGTCAAATAAAGGTATAAAAGCCCAAAAAATAATCTTTAAATCTGTCCCTTGTAGGTCTACTGACGATTTTAAATAAAAACAACACTGCTTTGCATTTCCTGTTAGCAGGTTTAAGCGGCTCTCCTCTGGACAACACTTCTTCACTTTCTTTTCTGTGTTGTGATTTGTTTGAATGTAGCACGGAGAATTCATGTCACAATGAAAAACAATTCATTCAGTTATTAAAGACAAAAAGCTAAATAATTATTATTTTAATATATGTTTTAAATGTGCAATGTGTAAGATCTGGAAGGATTTTAATTTAAAACATTAAAAAAATGATCTACGGTAACTTGGATTAAACCCAAAGTGGCAGAAACAAGAAAACGACTTTTCAATTAATCCTCGCTGCCACCATGAGACCACTTCACTGGGAGGAGAGCTGGTGGCGGCTCCGGGAGATGGACCTTCAGTTAGCAGCTGTAGCAACTCAAATTTAGCCAGCGTAAAGCACAGCGTCGGGGGTCTGATCTCAGGGGGTCTGATCCCAGGGGGTCTGATCCCAGGGTCTGATCCCAGGGGTCTGATCCTAGGTGTCTGATCTCAGGGGTCTGATCTCAGGGGGTCTGATCCCAGGGTCTGATCCCAGGGGTCTGATCCTAGGTGTCTGATTTGAGGGGTCTGATCTCAGGGCGTCTGATCCCAGGGTCTGATCCCAGGGTTCTGATCCTAGGTGTCTGATCCCAGAGGTCTGATCCCAGAGGTCTGATCCCAGAGGTCTGATCCCAGGGTCTGCCCTGACTGCCCGCTGAATCATCAAACTTTCTGTTGCTGCTGTTACACGGGTTAGTCCCGGCGCTCCACCGGCCCGCTAGGACTCCACCGGCCCACTGGGACTCCACCAGCCCGCTAGGACTCCTGGTGTTGGGGTGTGTTCTAGCTGAATTAGAGTTGCTACAGCTAATCGCTAACTGAAGCTCTACTACCGACGGGGTGGTCTCTCAGCCACAGGGAGGACGAGACAAGTCATTTTCTCCTTTCTGCCACTTTGGATTTAATTTAGCGTATTCTTGTAACTGATGACTGTACATTTAGATTGTATGGACCCAGTAGTAGAGGTGAAATGTGCCCCCTATGTGTTTGGAGCATGTGGCCAGGCATTTCAAATTGCATCTCTAAATGTAATAACACAGATATTAAATGTGTGTAAATGCATACATAAAAGAAAATACATATAACAATGTGTATTGTTTTTTACTTTGTTTTGATCACTTTCACAAATTTTTGCATTTTAAGTCTTCCATACATCTGCCAAAATTTACGAGGTCAATACAAAATGGCCAGATTACTGTATCCCTTTAATTTTCCCCACACCATAAGATTAATGCACCATTAGAAGTTCACATGAATCATCATACTTTCAGCCAAATTCCCCTAATTATTACAGATGGAAGTGTGTGTGATCAATCAATGCAGCATCGTACAGCTAGAGCAACAAAGGCTGCTTACAAACTAGTGAGGCCCAAGGTTAGAGCCTATAGTAAGGCCCAAGGTTAGAGCCTCTAGTGAGGCCCAAGGTTAGAGCCTCTAGTAAGGCCCAAGGTTAGCGCCTCTAGTGAGGCCCAAGGTTAGCGCCTCTAGTAAGGCCCAAGGTTGGCGCCTCTAGTAAGGCCCAAGGTTAGCGCCTCTAGTGAGGCCCAAGGTTAGCGCCTCTAGTGAGGCCCAAGGTTGGCGCCTCTAATGAATCTAAAGGTTGGCGCCTCTAATGAATCCCAAGGTTGGTGCCTCTAGTAAGGCCCAAGGATAGAGCCTCTTGTGAGGCCCAAGGTTAGTGCCTCTAGTGAGTCCCAAGGTTGGCACCTCTAGTAAGGCCCAAGGTTAGAGCCTCTAGTAAGGCCCAAGGTTAGTGCCGCTACTGAGGCCCAAGGTTAGCGCCTCTAGTGAGTCCCAAGGTTGGCGCCTCTAGTAAGGCCCAAGGTTAGGACCTCTAGTGAGGCCCAAGGTTAGAGCCTCTAGTGAGGCCCAAGGTTAGCGCCTCTAGTGAGGCCCAAGGTTAGTGCCTCTTGTAAGGTCCAAGGTTAGAGCCTCTAGTAAGGCCCAAGGTTAGAGCCTCTGGTGAGGCCCAAAGTTAGCGCCTTTAGTGAGGCCCAAAGTTAGCGCCTCTAGTGAGGCCCAAGGTTGGCGCCTCTAATGAGTCCCAATGTTGGCGCCTCTAGTAAGGCCCAAGGATAGAGCCTCTGGTGAGGTCCAAGGTTAGTGCCTTTAGTGAGGCCCAAGGTTAGTGCCTCTAGTGAGGCCCAAGGTTAGAGCCTCTAGTGAGGCCCAAGGTTAGTGCTTCTAGTGAGGCCCAAGGTTAGAGCCTCTAGTGAAGCCCAAGGTTAGTGCTTCTAGTCAGGCCCAAGGTTAGAGCCTCTAGTGAGGCCCAAGGTTAGTGCCTCTAGTGAGGCCCAAGGTTAGTGCCTCTAGTGAGGCCCAAGGTTAGAGCCTCTAGTGAAGCCCAAGGTTAGTGCCTCTAGTGAGGCCCAAGGTTAGAGCCTTTAGTGAGGCCCAAGGTTAGTGCCTCTAGTAAGGCCCAAGGTTAGTGCTTCTAGTGAGGCCCAAGGTTAGTGCTTCTAGTGAGGCCCAAGGTTAGTGCCTCTAGTAAGGCCCAAGGTTAGTGCTTCTAGTGAGGCCCAAGGTTAAAGCTTCTAGTGAGGCCCAAGGTTAGTGCCTCTAGTAAGGCCCAAGGTTAGTGCCTCTAGTAAGGCCCAAGGTTAGTGCTTCTAGTGAGTCCCAAGGTTAGAGCCGCTAGTGAGGCCCAAGGTTAGAGCCTCTAGTGAGGCCCAAGGTTAGAGCCTCTGGTGAGGTCCAAGGTTAGAGCCTTTAGTGAGGCCCAAGGTTAGTGCCTCTAGTGAGGCCCAAGGTTA
>CAKALU010064919.1:108183-136066 GCA_916700995.1 Hozukius guyotensis | reverse complement strand
TAATAAATATGCTCAAGTCATAACATGGCAAACTCAAGCCCAACAGGCAACAACAGCTGTCAGTGTGTCAGTGTGCTGACTTGCTTGCCCCAAACTGCATGTGATTATCATAAAGGGCATGTCTGTAAAGGGGAGACTCGTGGGTACCCATACAACCCATTTTCATTCACATATCTTGAGGTCAGAGGTCAAGGGACCCCTTTGAAAATGACCATGACAGTTTTTCCACACCAAACTGTAGCGTAAGTTTGGAGCGTTATTTAACCTCCTTCGCGACAAGCTAGTATGAAATGGTTGGTACCGATGGATTCCTTAGGTGTACTAACTTCATATGATGCCAGTATCTTCACTCTAGCTTTAAAACTGAGCCCACTACAACCTCTGAAAGATGCGTTACTGCGTTAAAGAAATTGGTGGCTGTTAAAACGAATTTGTGGTAACTCGTTATTATCTCGTTAGCTTTGACAGCCCTACTACAGACACATTAGTACATAAGTACTCAAAAAATATAGAGGTTGGGTACTCGTCCCCGTACCTGTCCACAGATCACACCTGACACGAATCACTCAACTTGGCCGGCTTTCTCGTGCACCTGCTCTCCTGCAGCGATGTTTGATTTCTGTGTGAAATACCTGTTGGGATGCATGCAAGCATGTTATATATCCTGTCACAGCCATCCATCCTACAGCTAAGCAGGTATGTCCAAGGTGTGTTTTAGAGAGTGTGTGCTCATGTTCTGGTGCGTATGTGTGTGTTGGTGTTCAGCGTGGAGAATAAGACCCCAGAAAATGCTCATTAGAGTTGACCTTGGCACTTGGAGCCGCCGTTTGATGGATCGGGTACAGGGCCAAACAAGCCCCTGGGGAGCCATGATCTTATCTCTTATTGTACACACACACCTCCCCCCCTGTGTTGACCCTGCCCCCCCACCCCCCCTCCGCGCTCACTCACACTCCTCTGCTCTACACGCATCACAGGCAGAATAAATCTGTGTCTGACACCACAGGAAAAAAAAAGAGAGGGGAGGAGTGGGGAGGCCTGAGGGAGTAAAGGAGAGAGAAGGCAGTGCTTGAAGAGAGACGGAGGGGGGGGAGGAAGGGAGGGCGACAGGAGGAGAGAAAAAACACACAGAGAAGGCCGAGGAAAAACCAATAGCTCACTGAGGTGTCATTACCTACATAAGTCAGATGGTGTGTGTGTTTAAAAAAGAAAAACCTGCTAGGCCCATGGAGTGTTAAAGGGAAACTGAGGAAATTGGCTGAGTGGGGGGAGGAAGGAAGGAAGGAAGAGGGGTGAGGATCAGTGGATGATGAGTCTGAGATGAAAGAGGAGACTCTCAGGTGTCCCTGTAGCGCGTTCACAGTTTGTTCTGTTCCTCTTACCTGTCCTTCTTCTCCGTGACACACATATATAGTAACAAACACACACACTATTGCCACCGCCGCCACCACCACCGCCACCCTCCCCTCTGCTCCCAACCAGGGGACACACCAAACACACAAAGAGACATGAGGCAACATCCACCTCCAGGATGGCAAAGTTTCTCCCCCACCACCACCCAGCATCCCCATATTCACAGGGGTGGCATCACAGGCTTGCGGGCTCTTTGTGTTCTCTTCTTCTGCTGCTGCGCTACGGGGAGAAAGTGACACTCTGAAGTCTTAATTGAGGTTTACCTGGTGTTTTTTTTTCCTCCCTCAGTGTTGTTGTGTGTTAAAGTGCGGTTTAACTTTATAATCAAGCCTACAGGGGGGTGAAGCGAGGAGAGCGAGGAGCGTGTGATGACATTACAAACACGGTTGTTTACCGGGCTGCTAGCAGCAGCTAGCTCGCTACCTGCATCTAGCGAAACAACAACAACAAAACTCTGCCACATTCTCGCTGTCAGTCAACAGCCCTCTAAACAAACCTCTTAGTGTTCCCAGAAAAAGGAATTTGAGTCGAATGCAACTATTTACTGAATCTTTGGGCATGTTTGAATGGCTCCCTCTATTTTCTCTTTGCACTCCGTCCCCCCATACCTCCGCTCCTGTCTGTCAGTCTGTCTTTGCAGAGATCTGGGAGGGACTGAGAGACTGATGTCTCAGCTCCTCCAGGATCCCACCAGGAACGCCTTTTGACAGTTGCAGGAGCAGCAGGATACAGCGCAAAGATGTTGCTGTAATTGCACCTGGTTGCGTCATGAAAAAGTAATAATTTGCTGTCAAGGACGTCAAGGTGTCAGCGTTCGGCAGGAGTTGATAAGGTATTGACTGCCTCCAGAGTGCTCACTCACTCACTCTCACTCATACTCCTTTATAAAGTTGACTCCCAGAGAAAGAGGGAGACAGCAGAGGTTGGGGAACAGGGGAGAGAAAGAGAGAAGTGAAAGAGAAGGGAGGGAGATAAAAAGGACGAAAGGAGAGAGAAATGAGCAACGGAAGAAATAGGCTAAAGACAGTCAATCTGTGCGCTCTGAGCTCCGAGACATTAATTGCACTCTATTTGCCACTTCGCAAACCCCGTTCATTTATAATACATGCACAGATTGTGTTAAATTATACATAAGCGATCAACAGGCTAAAGCAGCGTGGCGTGCTCCCCGCAAGTTGAATAATACACAATTACCACCTGGCTCACTCTTCTATTCACTTTGATTACTGTCGCACGGGTCGTGACTCGCCACTGATTGACACTCGAAGGTAGGGGAAAAAAAAAAAGCTGTGACTTCTTGTTGCGAGGTGGACCCTGCCGCTCCCAGTGAACCCCGATCTTAGAGCGAACACAAAGCCTCATGGGAGGGTCGAGCTCCTCAGCTGAAGCCAAACACACAGGTGAACGATTGTGTGTCTTTGCTTGGTGTCGAGTCGGGGTCGAGGTCGAGGCCCTGAAATCAAAGAGTGATTGTGTAATGTATGGCACAAATGAGTGCAGGTTCACATAGGAACATCTTACTTTTGCATGTTAGAGTGCTCTTATTTTGAAAGACTTAGCAGGGCTAGCTATTGTTTGAAATGTTTCTATACTTGCAAATACCAAAGGAATATGTTTTATGACACCTTAGTTTGAGAAATAAAATCATGTTTTAAGATTTAATAGAGTTTTAAAAGTTTTTAAAAAAAAACAAAAGAAGCCAAAGATGTTAAATGTTGATGCTTTCTGTGCTTAACTGTTTTTGACATCGGCTATTACAATTGTTTGATACCAAAAAACCACAGACTGTTCTCATACAGTGTGCGTAGCTATACCTAGGAAAAGTAATGCACTGTATTTCGTATAATATCCATGAAATCAATGCATATTTAATCCATGTAATCGTGAACTAGGAAGTATAAAGAGGGGATGGGTTGGTCAAAAAACACAGGACTTCCACCCAGGAGGCCGCGGTCCGTGAACCCAAAAGTCAACGTCGATTTATTTGTCATTTAACTTCCGTACTTAAGTTACGCCTTTTCTGTAGTTATTTTAATCCAAACCACGATCTGTTCTGAAACCTAACTAAGTAGTTTTGTCGCCTAAACCTAACCAAGTTGTTTCCTGTGAAGACGGAAGTTTATTTTGATAAGACTGTATGCATTTAAGGAGCGGAAATTGACACATGTTGCTGAACATTCATAGGAAAACAAACAAAAAATTAATAACTTTTTTTAAGATGTCATACGAAGTGTTTGAGGATACGTTGAAACTATTAAGGTTAGATCCCCAGCCCATCTTAGGAGTAGAAGATGTTAGCCGACCTTAAAGAGCTATAGTACCAAAAAAGACAAACTGATGCACTGGCTCACATCGACGCGTGTCTTCTGTCTGAAGTTGCACTTGAAGCTGCTGGTGGCCATCTGACCGCCATGTTCTGATCCTACCTGAGAGGAAATAACTTCTAAGTAATCTCCACTTGTACTCCAAAGAACATCACAGAGAGATAAACAAAACAAACTTCACAACCATCTCCACGTCGCTGTGAATCTGATTGAACAGTGTTGTCACATGCTCCGAATACAAATTGAAAAATATATAATTTTTTTTTAAAAATAAACTGGCCCTGTTAAGTTTTGCTTAACTTTACTCTGGCGATGTGAGCCTGTGGTCTTCAGTTTGTGGAATGAAGGAAAAGGCAGAGGCAAAAAAACAAGGAGAAACTGAACTACATGGGTGAAGTCACTGATGAACTAAGCTGAACAGCCAGTCCAAGAGCTCTTTCACCTTATTTACACACATTTGCAAGTGAAATCATCAATCGTCATCGGGGAAAAAAAATATTAAAAAGAAATCAGCTTTGCCTTGCAAATGCTTTAACCGGTTTTGCTGCTTGCAGCTGTAAAATAGAACTATTTCCTCTCTTTTTCTTGTGTTGTGTTGCAGGAATTCAACCAGCCAATCATGGCCCACCCTTAAAGAAAGCAGCGTCTTGTTGAATTTCAAGTGAAATACAGTGGCAGTTGAACACTTTTTCTCTTTGGGGTTGTGGTGCATTTCAGCTGCAAAAGCCTGCACACGGGGTCACCAATTACCTCCAAAACCAAATCAGTTAAAGAGATTCTGAGATTTCTGTCCAAAAGTAACGCAAGAGGGGTACCCCGTGCATCGGTGTCCGATGCCGGGGGGCACTGACCAAGTGGCGGTATTTGACAAGTTGGGAGTGAGAATGTGTTGTCTGAGAAGCCATTATTGGAAACCTTTTTGGAAAAGGGCAGGCACTTTCAGAAAATACTTGAGGTTATTGGATGAACCATCCGTCAATCAAACTCTTGCCGAAGCCAGTCAGGAGAAGAGCGAAAACATCTTTTCCATTGAGAAAAGCCTTCAGTGCCGTTCTTTGCTCTTCTTTCAATGAAGAAATACTCTCCAGTTCTGATATAACTGATGCTATTGCAGCATCTAGGCTAACCTCTTCGGGAGCCGTCATTGTTGTTTAGAATTAACAGTCGCCTCACACACACCTAAGCTTGCCGGACACAAACGCATAACTTGAAGCCTAACAAGATGGATATTCGTGTGATATGTGATCCCGCGAATCTTGCGTAATCTCGCAAGACATCGCAAGAATCCAGCTGCTCTGCAAGGTAAGGACACATCACCAAAACTGTGGCAACAGTTAGCAACTGGCGCTTAACGGCACTCAAGGGGGTGAGTTCGGCACGTCACGGCCACTTCAACCTGCAGCCTTCATTGACAGGACAATCTCCCTCCAACCAGTATTCACCCAGCTGCTCTGTGATCTTTGATCGGGGAAAGGCCCTCTGAAGTGGGATGAAGCCCGGGGCTCGAGCTTTAATATCCAACTTCCCCCCGCCTTCTCTTTCCTCTTGATGTCGTCCAGCCATTTCATCGAGATAAAAACAGACTGATGATGGCGCATTTGACAGTTATAACATGCAACACAGCATCCACATGTGTGAGAAGAAAAAACACCTGCTTCAATCTCTGCCTCTTGAATGCGCTATCCTGGCTTAGCATAAGGGGAATGCCCCCTGCTTCAAAGCTGGGGGTGACGTAAGCTAAAAGCCCTCTCCGAGCGTCAAGCGAAAGCCACCAATACAGCAATGCAGTGGTTATCTGTCCTCATTGTTGCTTAATGAACCGTCAATGGAGCAGCTTGGACCAGCTTATAGACTTCTCATTGTTGCGCAGGGGCTCCCAGGGTTGATAGATTCGGCATTAAGGGTCAGGATTTGTGGAGCTGGAGGCGCAATCCTTCGGATGTTTCCCAGAGATCTAAAAGCCAGTTAATCAGCTCTCCCTTCATGATCTCCCTGGCTGTTCATCTTCCCATGGACGCGTTCTATCAGTCTTTTTACCAACCGGCCTCCTCGCGCTTTCTGTGCCTTTTCTTCTGCCGTGTTTGTGTTTGGGATTTGCCCAAGTGGCCCCCAGATCAGTTGCCCTGACCCCAGCTCAGAGAGAATGGTTTTGAGTCTTAGCTGCAGCCTCTCTTACATTTTAATCACAGCTCTGTGGTTCTCTGTCGCTGCCACACACACACTCACACAGAAATGCACACCGCACTTTTTTCTTTCGGCAAAATGATCAGCACAGTAGATGCTATGATGATTCTCTTTAACCTGTACTTCCAAACTGCGGCGAAGATAAACTCATCTCTCGCAGCGCCTCCTATAATTAAGCCTGCTGTCTTTATTTCTCTTGGATCACCTTGCATTAAAAATTTCCCCCTGGATATCAAGTCTCCCCCCTCACTCCCTCCCTCCCTCCTTCCAACTGCATCCCCCCTTCCTGCGCAGTTTGTCAGCTGAAGTGATTGCCTCCCTCTCCCGCCCCCTCAGTGGCATTTAGCTACTCTCATTTGCATGTACATGCCCTTGCTGTGCGGCCCGTGGGCTGGCGAGATTGATCAACAACGCCGTGTTTTATTACATGTCAGTCGGAAGGGCTGGTTACCACACGCCATGGGCACACGTGTGTATACCGGTGGGTGAACATGTTGTGTTGGTTGTGACGCGCGCACGACGGGTACAAACAACACACACACGGAGCTCGTCATGCGTTGCCTGCAAGATTTTGACACTTTACAAACATATATGCATACGTGCACACTTGAGACCTAAAAGGTTAAAAGGTAGTGAAAACACACACATACACACACACATCTTCTTGGACTCTGCACCCCGCGGGAGTCGACGCGGCTGAGCGTGTATTTTCCTCGCCGTGTTTATGGCGGTATTTTAGCGTAGCCTAAGCCTTCATCTCCTCACATTACATCCTGAGCTGACAGATATTAATATGCAAAATAGGAGGATGCTGAACAAAATGCTGATAATTAAGCGAAGATGTTCTGGGTAGAATCGCGCTTAAGAGTGTGCACGTGGGACCCAGCACATGGTAAGCCATATGCCTCTGCGCAGTAAGCGCTATCCTTTGGGGTAAGGGGGTGGGGGGGGGTTGGGGCCTGTTTCCACACAGGCGCTGTACAAATGGAGCCTGGGAGACTTGAACTGTATCCTTATCACACTTTTATAGAGTCATCAGAGGAGAAGGATGCCGTTCTCAGTCTGGTTTTGTCGAGGAGCAAGATGTTGCTTTACGCGACACCAACGCAGGGGTCAAAGGTCAGCGGGATCTCCTCGGTCTGACATCATCGGTGTCACTTCCTGAACGCCGTGTTATATTTCATAAAGGCGTTATCTCCCTTCTATCAGGTTGGCTGCCTTACCCACCAGCTCCTCCTTCCCTCCCCTCCCTCCTTCCCTCCCCCCGGCTGATCTCTCCCTCCATCCCCAGAGGGGGTGAGGGAAGTGGGGAGGATTTTCGTGCTGCCGGGGGCGACAGGCTCTCTGTGCCATCCACTTACACAAACGGCAGGATCAGCGCTCCACACAAGAATAATTAGAAGATAATGGGTAGTAATGCGGCCCGATCTGTCCCGATTATCTCCTGGCACCGACCGGCACAGCGCCATCTGGTGCCAGATCTCGGGGCAGCGGCTGCTCTGCCACATGAAAAGAAGGTGGGCTTAGGCTTAATCTCACACCCCATTCTGTTATTGACTGTCTGTATGGTGCTGTACTCAAAAGTGAGTGTGTGTGTGCGCATGTGTGTCAGTCTCAGTCTGCCCCTCAGAGATGGTCGATATATATCACAGAGGAAAGAGTGAGATTGCATTTATATTACATGTATAGGTGACAGGCGGTGTTGCTGAGCGTCTTGGTGATCGACAGTAAAGCAGAGTGTTGTTGAGAGCCCGGTGTGAGTTTCTGCAGAGCTGTTACATGGACAAGTGTCTGTCACGCTGGGCTCTCTCTCAGCTTAACACCCACCCTGCGTCTTCTTAAACAGCCTCTCTCCCACAGCTCCGGGCCAATTCAATATGACAGTCCATTGTATGGCCAGTGTGGCCCGAGGTTTAGTGCGTTAAGGCCCTTTGTGATTCGTGTTTACAGACGCTTTACGGTTCCCGGCAGGATCCAAAAAGCCCTTGCTCACCCCCACACCTTTGCACAAACCAAACGGCCTAATTCGCGTAATGCCCCGGCTATTATCCGTTAGATTGAACGGAGCCGCGCCGCTTCATCAAATGATCCCGTCACGTATTTCACACACAGCCGGTTCCCATTTAGGAGAAGTTGTGGTTTTACACAGCGGGCGATGGATTGACTCCTTGCCTGTATGAGGAGAGAGTTGCTCTGCATCAGTATTTCCTCACAAGTGGGCAGTCGGGAGCTTTCTTGCCATTATTGTTGTACGCCTCAGACACAGAGTACTGAGATGTTTAGCTTCAGCTTGAACATGACAAGACGTCAGATTTATGTCTGACTGGTGCTAAAATGAGTCGTCGGACAGACAGTTACAGTAATCAACAACGATTTTGCTCATTTTTAAGTCAAAGTTAAGCAAAAATGCCAAACGTGGATTTGCTGCTTTTCACACTTTTACATCATTGTAAATGTAATATCTTTGAGTTTTGGACAGTTTGTCAGCCAATTTGAAGATGTCGCCTTGGGCTCTGGGAAATAGTGATGCTATTTTCTGTCATTTCATAGACTGAACAGAACACATGATCCACTGATCTTGAAGATATTGAACACATAAAGAAATCAATTGTTAGTTGAGGCCTAATGTCTGAAGTTATTCCCCTCCTCAGTCCGACAACATGAAAACATGGGTTTCAAAGACTTATTTGTCACTCTGTGAACACAATAAAAGTATTATATACTCCATTTAATACCGTTGAATAATCCTATAAGGAATTTATTTATTTATTTACAAATAACATTTTTATCTATGAATAGAAACAACTTAAATACACATATATAGAATAAAATGCACTTATATATAATTTAATGGACATTTATTATGGGAACAGTTTATATAATAAAATAAGTGCAGAGGACTGCTTTCTAGCTTTTCTGAGCTGAGGTTTTTAACTGCATATTAGGGTCTTCTTCAGCAAATGGAGCCAGATATTACATGTTATATACAATATATTGCAAATACATGTATATTACAAGTTACATATTTGAATGGATTATATATACTGTATATATTTATTAGGGCTGTCAGTCGATTAAAATTTAATCACGATTAATCGCATGATTGTCCATAGTTAATCATGATTAATCGCAAATTAATCACACATTTTTTATCTGTTCAAAATGTACATTAAAGGGAGATTTGTCAAGTATTTAATACTCTTATCAACATGGGAGTGGGCAAATATGCTTGCTTTATGCAAATGTATGTATATATTTAATCTTGGAAATCAATCATCAACACAAAACAATGACAAATATTATACAGAAACCCTCACAGGTACTGCATTTAGCATAACAAATATGCTCAAATCATAACATGACAAACTCAAGCCCAACAGGCAACAACAGCTGTCAGTGTGTCAGTGTGCTGACTTGACTATGACTTGCCCCAAACTGCATGTGATTATCATAAAGTGGGCATGTCTGTAAAGGGGAGACTCGTGGGTACCCATAGAACCCATTTTCATTCACATATCTTGAGGTCAGAGGTCAGAGGGACCCCTTTGAAAATGGCCTCGGCAGTTTTTCCTCGCCAAAATTTAGAGAAAGTTTGGAGCATTATTTACCCACCTTTAAGACAAGCTAGTATAACATGGTTGGCACCAATGGATTCCTTAGGTTTTCTTGTTTTATATGAAAATTTTAAAAAATAAGTGGCGTTAAAACGAACACGCTATTATCTCCCAAATATATATATATGAATTTAAATCTATTCAAATATGTAATGTATACTTATATGTACTTTAAATATGTTAATAATATGCGTCTTCATTATTATTAAATTATTCTTAGGTTGTCATTAATAAATCTTACTAATTTATTTTGGAATATTAATGATAATTTTAAGGACTTCTCTGACTTGAAAGTGGATTATTATTAAATGATAAATATTATTATAATATATATATATATATATATATATATATATATATATATATATATATTATAATTAATATTATTAAAAGTTGGAATATTACTGGATAAAAACATCTTTGACCAGCGGGTCACCCCGCTGCCACCAAAAAGCTACAATAATAACAAGAGTTTGGACATCAGCTGATACTTTTCTGTAACATGACACCTTTCAAATTGCCCTGATGGAGCACAATCTCCTGCAGTTTTTATAAGTTTGGACCGTTCAGAGTTCACCCCCACCCCAACTCCAACAACACCTATACTGCCAGCTCACAGCATCACCCTCCCTCCTCCTCTCCACTTCTTCCTTCACCCTCCCACTGTCCCTCTAATTTGCTCTCGGTACACAACCTTTGCTGTTTATTGAGATGCTAACTCTCTTTATGAGCACCTAATCCCGTGGCAGGGGGGATAATTTATGAAGCATTTACATGAAGAAGCCCAGCTAATTGGAAGCATGTGTCTGGGTAAGCCTCTCCGGTGCAGACACACCGCAGATGTGCAGGCCCGGGATTCTCACCGCTTGTAACGTAACATCATAATCATCATTTCATCTCGAAACGAAAATTATTCTGAGGCTGTGCAAGCCGGCCAGGTCCTGAAGCGTGTGTTTATAGTGGTGCCATATGTCAAAGAGGCCAAGCTATCGGCGCAGAGAGTCTGGAAAGCTGTCTTTTGTTTGCCTGGACACGTACGGAGGCAGCATTTTTCTCAGGCTAACTGCCCCATCAGCAGAGAAGTGAGCCGTCGGAGAGGCACTCAGCGCCGCCTCTCAAGGCGCGACCCCCAGTCTGCTGTGTCCAGGGGGAGGTCAGAGGTCAGGTAGGCAGGTCTTTGCCAGCCAGCCAAGAGGGCACTGGCCATTTTGATGGCAGATGACACCTCAATTCTTTATTTACCGCACCTCGGCATCCGTGGCCCTATTCTCTCCGAAACCCAGCCTCCCTCAAAACCCCCCCACCCCCCTCATCCTCATTTACATCAGGTCGTTTGTTATGACTTTATGATTATATATGGGGCTTTGTCTGGCTGTGCATGTACCTTCACCACTCCCAGCTGGTCCCCATTAATAACAGGGCCCCGGTGTAGACAGAGCGGGAGAGACGGAGGAGCTTGTTAGCGTCATAGCCGAGCGCAGGGGCTCAGCATGTGAGAGTGGAAGGGCCGACAGGACAGGAGGGAGATGTACAGTACACACACACACACACACACACACACACACACACACACACAGTCACCTGGAGTATCCTCTTACACTCCAACCGCAAATTTGAAGTACATGACATGATGTCCGGCATTTGTCCTAGCAATTGCACAAAGCCATCATGGCGTATTTGTGTGGAACTACATGTGTAAATGTGTCAGTCTGCAAGTATGTGTGTGTGTGTGTGTGTGCGTGTGTTTGTGGGCCAGTGGGCATGTGTTGGGGTGAAAGCATAATGAGGCTGACTGGACGGAGTGGGCCGCCATGCAGACGGGCTCCATTGTGGGTCCCAAATGGGCGGCAGAAGCCCCTAAAATCTGCGTCCCTGATCTGCGCTCCAGGAGTCGGTGGGGAATAAAGGCGTGGAAATAGGATTTATTTAGCACGCCTCATCAAAAGGGAATTAGCAGGGTTTGGGGAGGGAAGACGGGGCTGTGTTTAGAGCTAGGATGAATGGCAGGATCATCTCTGTAATCCTGGGCGCCCCCCTTCCTCCTCTCCCTTCCTCCTGCACCCGAGAAAAAAGAAGAGAATCACCCACATTAGCTTTAAAGGTGCCTTCTGTAGCCTCACCCCGAAACCTCAAACCAGTGATCCTAAAAAGAGAAATCAGTTTGTAAGATCTTAGCAGGTGAGCGCCCCGCATCCTTTCTTCCTCTCTCCCACCCATCTCTATCTTTTAATTCCTCCTCTCCCTTCAAAACATGGCCGCGGAGCTGTCAGACTCGATGATGGCGAGGCTGACGGCACAGAGCTGGCGCGTCGACACGCAACAAACAACGAGCGAGCGTGTAAACTAAAGCAAACAAAGCCCCTACTCCGCTCCTCCAAAGGCGGGATCCCTCCCACCTGCCACCCCGCGCCGCTGATGAAACATACAGTAACAGAGAACAGCCATTAAATGGGCGAGCGGTAAAAAAAAAACGAGTTGTACAATGTGCGAGGGGGGCTTGTTGTGGCACATCCCGCTCTCAGTCACACACACACACACACACACACCAGCTTGTTCATTATCATCCCTGCTCGTGTTTGTGTTTTCCGACTCCTCATGCCCCAGACGTGGCGGCTGGGTGCATTGTGGGGGATTTGTTACCTGAGAAAAGGTGACAGGCTAAAGGGTGCTTGACTGGCAAATCTCTGTCAATGAGGCAATAAACTCAAGTTTTGCTCAAGTTCCAGACAAATCTCATCAACATTCCTCCCAGTATTTATATAATCCGATTTGCTGTGGGGGGGCGGGGTGTATCAATAATTGACAGGGAGTTCAATTTCCAGGAGTTGGGCAAAATAAGGTGTAACTATCCATTTTTAAAATGTCACAGAAGAAAAACATTTCTTCCTGGTGAGCTGTAAATGTTTCCTGGTCAATCTCTTTAATTTCTCCTGTTAAAAAACTACCGAGCCGCCAAGGCTTAAATGAGGCTAAAGTCCACACATTTAGACAAATGAAGTTTTAATTGTGGTAAAATATGCAACAGTATTAATCTACATTTTCTGCTCCCATGGGCTCATCTCACTCCCACTCTGCGTCTTCTCCCTCCCTCCTCCTCCTCCTCTTCGTCTCAGGAGCAGGGCTGATATAATGGGCTTGGCCAGAATAAGCAATGCTGCCGTGCCCGTATATATATCTCGGCGCCTGGGTAATTCCAGCTCAGTTTATGTGTCCTCGAGGCTGCGTCGGGCCCCGGCAGACCCATAGCTCCTTTATGTAACACCCAGGAGAATCTGCCCCCTGCACAGGTACAGGGCTGGGAGAAACAAACACCATCAGTAACCTGTCTGCTGTACACGAGGCTGCCGGGCCCACCTTCACCCCTCCTCCTCCTCCAATACATCCGTCCCCTCTTTTCTCCCTCTCTTTCTCTCTGCACCCCGCAACCTAATCATCGCCGGCCCCCATTCCCATGATTTATCGCTCCGCGCGCTGCTGAAAACCAATAGATCAGGCTTGCGGCGGGGGGCCCGGGAGGCAGAGAGGGACACGGGATGGGAATGGTGGTAGGGGGGCCGGATGGGAGGGGAGGGGGGGACCTGGAGAAAAACCCACCTATGATGAAGTGCTCTGTGACGCAGAGGAAAAGCAACAGCAACATTACAGCTCGCAGTCGGCGTCCCGCCGTCCCTCTGAGCGCATTCCTCTTCCCGCCTTTACTCCATCTCCGTGCAGCCCTCTCTCCAGCGTCCTCCTCTGTGTCTCTGCTCCTCTCATCTTTTTTCTTTATGAATAGCCTCCTCCCTTGTTACAGCTCTTGCCTGCTACTCCGTAAGGACTAAATTTCAACATTAGCACAGGGATAATTTCCACAATTAGCATGGATCAGCGGCCTGTGCTCAGTGATCACTGATATGGAACAGGGGCTGTAGACTACAGGAGAGAAGTACTGAAGACATCACAAGTATAACTTCTCCCAATTACTCTTGTCTGTCGGGAGCAAAGGAGGACAGAGTTTGACGTTCTAATAGAGGCACAAAGGCCGCAGAGGGAGGAGGTCGGGGTGGTTTGATGGGTCAGCAAAACGTCCACCACTGATCACTGTAGACCACTGTTCACTTCTCGTTTCCTACCAGACAGTGAAAGTTGTTTCCTCACCCTAACCAAGTCCTTTGTGTGCCTAATCCTAACCAAACCTGAACCATATTGGTGGCGGATCAGAAAACGGTATCAAAGGGCGAACGTATTTTGTGTTTTAATTTTGAGTACTTGTTGGACTACCGGCAGAAACTGTCCGATAACTTTTCTAACTTTAGACTATATTATATTTAGGCTAAGTTTTTGTTTAACACTGATTCAGCAGTTTGATATATTTTGTTAGATGAAAGAAGGGTCAAAACAAAACAAGTGCATCTCAGTGAAAACATCGGACATTAAAAAAATGTATAACATTATTAATATATTTTACATACAAAAGTACATAAAAGTATAACTTACATATTTGAATGGATTACATATATATATTAGGGCTGTCAATCCATTAAAATATTTAATCGCATGATTGTCCATAGTTAATTGCGATTAATCGCAAATTAATCACACATTTTTTTATCTGTTCAAAATGTACCAAAAAGGGAGATTTGTCAAGTATTTAATACACTTATCAACATGGGAGTGGGCAAATATGCTGCTTTATGCAAATGTATGTATATATTTATTATTGCACATCAATTATCAACACAAAACAATGACAAATATTATCCATAAACCCTCACAGGTACTGCATTTAACATAAAAATATGCTCAAATCATAACATGGCAAACTGCAGCCCAACAGGCAACAACAGCTGTCAGTGTGTCAGTGTGCTGACTTGACTATGACTTGCCCCAAACTGCATGTGATTATCATAAAGTGGGCATGTCTGTAAAGGGGAATCTCGTGGGTACCCATAGAACCCATTTTCATTCACATATTTGGAGGTCAGAGGTCAAGGTTCCCCTTTGAAAATGGCCATGCCAGTTCCCTCGCCATGACAAGCTTTGGATTCCTTAGGTTTTCTAGTTTCATATGATACCAGTATTTTCACTTAAAATTGAGCACAGTGTCAATGAATTGCCATCCATTGACACTGTGCGAACTGTCAAAGGTTTAAGAAGGCTTAAAAAAATTTGCCCATGTCCTTCTCCAGAAATGTAAATCAGTTTGTATGAAGATGCTTAAATTGGCCAGCATGCAAATTCAGACATCAGTTGTTTACCTTTATGACGACGAGATTCTATTATTTTAATTTTGGACTTAAACCTATAAAAAATACAACTTCATAAAAGTAAGAATGGTGTCAAAATTGCTCATCACATGTACAACCAACAGTCCAAAAAGAACACTGTGACTCAGAATACACACTTTAACTCACTGTGAACATTTTCACAGTGAGTTAAAACAAATCTTCACACTTCAGTGTAGGGCTTTGCAATTAATCGGATTTCAGTTTCAATTATGATTTTGGTTTCCAACGATTATGAAAACAAGATAATCGACATAAAACGATTATTGTGCCGCATTTTGTTTCGCAATGATGCTCCCGTTTTGTCTTGTGTTATAAATCCAGCGCACCCCTTTCCTTTCCAGCTTTGCGCTTTCTTCCCACGGTGGGTCAGGGATCCCCTCGTGGGAACTCTCCCAGGCGCTGGTTGGCCCTCGCTGGGCGACCCGTCTTGAAACACAGACCCCATCTTGTTTACAATGCTTACCATGTTGCATGATGCATTTAACGTTAAAAATTAAAATGTTCTTTTTATATGCACAATGTTTTCAAATAAATAAATAAATAAATAATCGGGATCTCAATATTGACCAAAATAATTTTGATTTTTTTTTTTTCCATAATCGAGCGGCCCTAACTCAGAGGCTAAAACTAGTGAATAATTGGCATATTTGCTTTATAAATGACTGAAATGATGAATTAATTATCTTGAGTAAAAGTGAAAAAAAACTCCAGCACACGGTCTTTTCTATTAATGGTATGTTTATTTACAACGTTATGGATTTAATTACCTTTATTGGGTATAGATGCTGGGTAAACCATCCAATCAGAAACACCTTGAGACAACATTTTATTAATATTTATCAATAATCAAAATCCATGGTTTCCTCTCAATCAGTTAATTGATTCACCAATTAATGTTTTCAACACTAATGGAACTTGAAACTGTAGTTTTCTGCAGATTTTGCACCCAAGCAAGAATAAATAATGTAGATCTATTATATACAGTCAAAGCTTGTTTTCATTACAACTTTGTTAAAAAAATATTATGTGTGTGTATTGAACTGCGTTTATCATACTGAATCTTGAGCTGACTGCATCTTCACACTAAAACCTCTCCATCCAAAGGTGGAGGTGTAGTACAACAGATTAATTCCTGTCCTTGGAAAGCGCTCCGAGTCGTGCAGGTATACGGCCAAACACTTGACCTACTGGCCACCTGGCCTCTGCGTTCTACAACGGACACATGGAGCCTGTCCTCAGAGAGTACACTTCATTACAAACATAGATTGGATTATGTCTTCCCAAACAGACTGACCGTGTCCAATCACTCTAGTGCGCCTTTGAATGAAGAATATTCACCTTATGTCTGGACCGGTGGGTCGGGAGAGTTGACGCGCACACACACGCTCTGAGGCTGGCCCTCCTGGGGACTGGTACACGGGGCTGACGAGGAACAGAGGGGCATAAAAAGAAGCGAGGGGGGAGCGAGAGAGAAAGAGAAATGTCTTTTAAATGACATCCCCATTGTGAGCCCGAGCAGGACGATGGCACTTTGCAAAACTGCTAACAATGAGCACAGGAGAAATCCCTTATCCTACAGGGGCCCGGCAGCATGCTCGCCATTACCATAGTCATTTAAATACAGTAATCTCATTTTCTGCCTCAGCCGAGGGGGCATGCTAAATTTCCCAGTGTGAAGGGAGGAGGGAGGGAGGGGGGGGGAGTGCACGGCGTCCAGGGCATGCAGGATTAGTGACTTTTCCCAATCTGTGTGCGTGTCTGAGAGTTTGTGGGGTTGTAGTGGTGGCACACTGCAAAAAAAGTCATTTTTGTCGACTAAATCTGATCTCATTTTATTACAATTTGGGTCGTAGTTATGGCCTTCATTCTTTTTGGTTATGATAACATTGTACTCACAAAGTTAATTGCTAAGATCTGGGAATGCAGTGGCATAACTGAAAAGAAATTAGACGAGTTGTAAACAAACTTCTAGGTTGGACAAACTTATAGAGTTGTGCAGGAATGAGTCCTGAAACCCGGAAATGAGTTAGCATTTTAGCACTTTAGGTTCCCTTGACTGGAAGTTAATCGGGTTTTTTGAATGGGTTTTTAGTTAGATTCCTGAAATAAGGTAATACGATTAAGAGATTTTAACGTTTTGTTCTATGACATAACATAAATCAGTAAATATCCCACTCATGAATTTACGTGTCTTAAAAAAGGCGGTTGCTAACAAGTGGCTAAATGAGACTACTAAACGCCATCACACCGAGTTGTTCGCCTTTACAGCCTCGTTGTGTATACACACGCTCATGCGACTGTGGTGAAGTTTGTTTATAGCCTAACGTTAGCTTTTTACTTATGCCGATTGCATTCACGCTTCAAGAATCATAAAAGTGGTGTTCATTTGTGAAGATTATCTTATCTTTTTTTGTGTCATAGCATTTGATTTATTGATTGCTGTCGGGATGTAATAAGAATTTCAACTACTATAACAAAAAAATTCTAAAATCTTTACCAATCCTAGCTTTGATATATCCATTTTTTCCTGATTAATCGTTCCATCGATGAAACACGCCCGTCAAAAGTTTCTTGACCCCAAGGTGACTTCTTCAAATGTCTTGTCTTGTCCAACCAATGGCCCAAAACCCAAAGACATTCAATTTACAATTGTATAAAACAGAGGAAAAGCAGCAAATCCTCACAGTTGAGACGCTAGAACCACTGTTGTCAAATAAAAGACCACTTCATCGACTCAATATTGAAGTCAAGATATCCTGACTTTAGTACCGAGTATGCGTCAAACTCCAAAAATGATGGATCCTACAATTCCCATAACAATGCAACTCAATAATATCGTTTCATTAGAAAATCTCTGCCTGGTAGATCCTGGTGATATTGATGTGAAATATTTGTGAAGTGCCCATTTAATTTTCTGACAATTGAACAATCAAGACATATTCTTGGAACGAGTTGACGTGCACTGGCAGATTTGTTCACGTGTTTTAAGAAAACACCACTTTATTGACAAAAAATACTCAATGAGTGTGGACATTTTTTTCAGTGCATGTGCAAAAGTGTGTGTGTGTGTGGGCGCTGGTTGGGGTTGCAGCAGGAGCTTTGGGGATATCATATCAGATCGAACAACAAAAGAGGAGCGGGGGGGAAAAAGCTGTTTCCACATAAGCTGTTTTCATTCTTCTCCGCTTCCGGTCCAGTGGAACAGTTGATGAAGTTTAAATGAAGCAGAATTAGGAGATCAAGCAGACGCGGGAGGTGCTGATGGTATCCGCGAGGCCCCCTGCGCATTGGGGAATCGAACCGGGGGACAGCTGACCTGGATGAAATCAAGAGAAAGAGAACCGTGGAGAGAGAAAAAAAGAGGAGGAGGTGGAGAAGGAGGAGGAGGGGGGAAGCTGAGTGAGATAAGGGGATGAAGTATCTCCTAAATGTGATAATCTCCAATCACCTCTAACATCAATTCTGCCAAGGCCCGGGTTAATGAGCTCACAGCCGATCAAGCGTTATGCACCGGCACCCCCTCATTCTCCCTTTCTCTCCCTCGCTGTCGCTCTCATCATCATTGTTGTTCTTTTGATTTAATCCCTCTTACTTCAGCTGATTTGAGCAAGATGGGAGAAGAGGGATGGAGGGAAGGGAAAAGCCTATTACCCAAGCTCCTCTGCTCTCAACTATCTAAATGCTAACGATGTGAGGGGGCGAGAGCGAGGAGGGGAGTAGAGGAGAGGAGGAAAATGATGATGGGAGGAAGACACCGAGGGGAAATGGGAAAGAGAGCGCGAGCGTGTTGGCAGGAGAGGACAAGATGCAGCAGAGGGGGGCTAATCTGCTGTTGCTCGGGGTCTCCGGGAGCAGTTTGGTTATTTTGAAAGCAGGTTAGCCGAGGAGAAAGCTCCGGCGTCCCGCGTGCTGACCCTCAGTCCTCAGGGGTCAAAGCACCTGATCTTGCCTCTTTACTTCCACTTGAGCAGTTTTGACACACCAACACCTCCCTGTCCTTGCCTGTGCTTATTTCTTTACCTGCTTTCACTTTCTATATCGATTAAAACACGAGCTTGCCTCGTGTCTGCCTGCTGCAGAGAAATTCCATGTTGTCGATGTGATTCGCTTTGGCTGGTGTAGTTGGTCGGAAAAGACTGGGGTAAAAGCTGTGGGTCACCTTGAACTGAGAGTAATGTCTGTTTCGATCTGGCTCTCGGCGGTGCACCGAGGGACCCGGGATTGTTTCGTTATGAGTTTTTCTCTCCTCGCTCTGCCTCCTGAACAATTGTTTTCTTAGTTAGGCTTCTAGATACAGTACCCAGAGGCCCCAAAAACAACTGAGTAAATATTTGGCAATTGCTCGAGCTGAAATGATGATTATGAGCCAAGGTTTGGCACGACCACCAGGATGCCGTGTCTGCGCCGCCACAATTCAAACCCGCCGCTTTAATTGGACTGCAAATTCTCCGCCGAGAGCGCACGCAATCCAATGTTTCCCTTGTTTAATTTGTGAACTTTGCAATTACGCGGCGGTAGGTAGGTAAGCGAGGCACCTGTGTGTGTCGCGAATTAATTGCCTCGCGAGTTCACACGGCAGCTCTGCTAATTTACACGGCGATATGAGGGAGAGAGACACGCCGCAATGTGCCACTCTTTCAACTGTTACAATCATTCTGATTTGTTTTCACTGCCTGGCACTCAGCATTTCAATTCATCTGGAATACACAAGAACAATGGGAGGAATTTGCTCGAAACACACACTCACGCATCGGGCTCGTTCACGTCTGCCTGAGAAGCACAGTCACTTATTCTGTGCATAACAACTCTACCCCTCAGATTCTCCTCTTTCAAGAGTCCCATTTGATTTTCATATTGGCCAATGAAACAGTGGAGGGTGAGAGGCAAGTGAACAATCAATCTTTGTAATGTGATCCACGGATTGAGCGCGGTGAGTAAATGTTTGCACAGGCAGCCATCCAAGCCCGCAGTCAAACGAATTCTGCAGAAAAGGAATCTATCCAGGGCAGGCCTCTCTCTTTATCTCTCGCCTGCCCGACAGCAGCAGGGTATCAAGCACATTATATTCCAGCGCTCTGTGCATTTTTCATATAGGCTCGCCTTTTATGTTTTATGTACGCCAGCTCAGGGGAGAACAGCTGTGTGGGCGCCGCATCCTCTGTAAGTTTAGAGGGAGAGGGAGAACTCATTTCAGTGGGAGAAGTGGAGCAGAATGCCAAACGCAGCGAGCGCGGTACCTGCGAACAAACAGGAGCCGCAGACCAAGGCCTGCCTCTGCTATTACATTACCATAATACACGGAAACAACACCTCGCATGCTGTTACTGCAGTAATTTGAAAACAGATTGACAGGATTTACAAGTTCCTCAGCTTATCTTCGCCGTGACCCCCGTGACCTCAATCTTCACTGTCAACTTTTTGGAGTAAAATCATACGTCGGAGGCTTATTCGCAGTTGTTGCAGACTTTTCCAGGATAATCTGGTATTATATATAATAATGGAAATTGATTTTTTTTCACGTTGCATTTGGTTTCTGTGGAACTGTGCTTAGATCAAAGAAAAAAAAATATATAGTGTGATTTTATAATTGACCCTACTTGCTCCTTCATAGCAGGAGTTGATAAATCCCTCTGGCTTCTTCTGTGACTGTCAGCCTGTTGGATTATAATACACCGCGTATATGGAAGATATTGTGAACAGAACCACAGCTGCGTTGTGAATTACAGTATGTGACATCTATACAAAATGTTAACACTTTTTGCTTGCTGGTAATGTCAATCAAAGGTCAGTAAAAACAAAGAAATACAAAATATTAAATAGTTAATAAATATCAAACATGTTTTGGGGTTTTACAATATCATTCAGTTTATACAATTATATGAACATTAAAAATCTAGTGTATGAAAATTTCAGGATTTCAATTTTTTTTTAAGTCTATATAATAGTATTTTTAATTAATTAACAAGAGCCATTGTAGCTTTACAAAAAGCCTATTTATATAGTGAGTGCATCCCTTACATTTCACAGCTATTAGCAGAGACAATTGGCTTTCTTTGATAGATTAAAGCAAACAACTTTATAGTGACTGACTTTATTTGTTTGTTCATATTTGTTGTAATAATTTTGGCCTCAGGCATTTGTTTAAAAATGCATTGGCACTTTATTTTTTTGCACTTGTCTGAGTCTAGATTGGAAGTTCATGTTGATACATTGTTCTTATCTGGATGCATAAACAGTGAATACAAATAATGCCCAGTGATTTAGACAGTGCTAAAGTCATGTTTAGGATATTTAATCTTCAGACTGATTAAACCTAGTTGATGTAACCTCAGAGACTGACTCCTCTCAGACTGAGCTCCTCTGCTGCTGGAGACAGAAGGTGAGAGATTTTTGTTCAGAGGGACACACTGCCACCCAGTGTTACAGGCTGAGAGGCAGGAAGAGCTGAAGTTCACTGAAGTTTGTCCGTTTCTTCACTTCATCCTCTTCAGCATCAATGATCCTGTCTGATGTTAATGTAATCCAGAGAAACTGATGCTGAGAAGTACCCACCACTGTGAGCTATACATTTACAGTGAAATAAAAGACTCCTGAATAGAACATCACTCTGCTCAGGGATCTTCACTTTTAATTCTCAACAGATGTATAAACTCCAGGACTAGAGTTCACATAATAATCCATATGGCATATACAAATCGGTGTTGACCTTCAGTCCAAAATGGCCAGAGGGTCAATATCGGCCTATGATACATTAATACGCAGCATTACTGTCCGTCACATTGTCCTTTTTCATACTACCAGTGGAGGCGCTCATGATGAAAATGGGGAAGAAGTTGAACTTTAGGCAGCATTCATAATTATTTTTTTTTACCTCATAATGGTGATTAAAAAATGTAACTCAGCAGTTATTGAAGTATCTAGAATGGAGTAATTATTCCACCCATTACAGTTTGGTTTTGGTCCTAATTATTCTAAAGAGAGTGGCATTTACTTTTTATTAGGGCTGTCAATCGATTAAAATATTTAATTGCAATGAATCGCATGATTGTCCAGTTAATCACGATTATTAGCAAATTAATTTTTTTTATCTGTTCAAAATGTACCTTAAAGGGAGATTTGTCAAGTATTTAATCTCATCAACATGGGAGTGGACAAATGTGCTTGCTTTATGCAAATGTTTATATTTATTATTGGAAATCAATTAACAAGATAAAACAATGACAAATATTGTCAGAGGTCAAGGGACCCCTTGGAAAATGGCCATGCCAGTTTTTCATTGGCCAAAATTTAGCGCAAGTTTGGAGCGTTATTTAGCCTCCTTCGCGACAAGCTAGTATAACATGGTTGGTACCAATGGATTCCTTAGGTTTTTTAGTTTCATGTGATGCCAGTATCAGTATTCAGTATAAATCACAAGTTATGTTAATGCGTTAAAGAAATGAGTGGTGTAAAAATGAATTTGCGTTAACACGTTATTATTGCGTTAACTTTGACAGCCTTAGAAATAATATGACTTATTTATATATGGGACGCTATCATACTTAAGCTGAGTTTCCCATTATGGGAAACTTTCTCTCATAAAACACTATAACTCATGTATGTGTTTCTTTTAAATATGACTTATAATATCTCAGTAATAACTCATCATCATCCAAGTATAAGATATGAAAATCTGAGTTTGTTCTCATTTTGTGTTAAGCTGATTGCTAAAATGGGTCCATATCAATGAGACCGTATGCCCTGAAGGCTGTAGTAAAATGTCTGCTACCTTCAACAGGCATCCAACCTGCCAACCACAATGAGACCTTGATGGTTTCAGTGTGTCACAGGTTCCAAATGTCTCCTGTGAAGCCTGATTGGCTCAGGTACAGCTTTCCATCTGTTAGTCGAGATTCCTCTGGTTGTAATTTGACAGAGTTTAAAATTGTGTGTCACTGCTCTATTACAGTGATTTATCCAACAGGTCATATTTTCAGTACACCACATAATCTCTCAGATGATGCTGATGAGATTCTTAACCAAATTGTGTAAGGAGATACATGTCCCCATTCAGTTATATTCTTAGCATTGCATTGATTGGTCCAAGTAACTAAAACTTGAGAACCTGGATCTCATATTTTCAAAGTTAAACTAACTGGTCGAAGTCATTGTTCCATCATGCATGTGCCATTTATCAAATCTCCAGCAAGACTGACCTGATATTGACAGATTGATGTAGGGAAATACTGCATTCAAACATTCAGAATGACAACTGTTGGCTCTGTGGGGAAATAAACAGCTGGAAACAAGGTGATATACTGTATGCGGATTGTCTTGGACAGTTATTATTCATGGAGAAATGATGAATTCACATGTCGACTGCGATCTAGTCACGTTATCAATCCACAAACCTTTTCACAGCATCACCTGTGGAAATGATGCGCCTGACGCCATTTGTTTATCAGTATTATTTGATACACAACTACATAATTGTCCACATATCAATGGAGTGATAACCATAGTAAACCCAGAACAATTACCATGGACTGTATATAAAACAAACATCCGTGTACCTGCTCTCAGTCTATTTCTGTTTTCCATAGAGCAGGAGTTCTGTTTTTTGACTCCTTAGGCTCTGATATAAAAACTATACAAGTGATTCTGTTTATAAACTGTTTTTCTTATTCATTATAGTAAAAGCAATGCTTTTTTCAGAGCTTGATTACACTAGATCAGTTAAATTTACTCATTGGTTACTGCTGTTGTCTGCCGATAGTTGCACTATAAGCAGGGAACTCACTGGAACCACCTCAGTGACCCCCAGTGGTCACTTATCCAGTCAATTGTCAAACATCTACACAGCCGGCATCCAAGATTTTTACAGAAAACAAAGCCCACATTGACATTGACAAGTACAGACTTGTGTTATGTATGCCAGCTGCACTTTATATTGGTTGTTTATTGATTATTGATTTTATATGCTCAGTTGATGTTCTTTGTGTGAATCCAAAATCGTTCCAGTGGTGTTTCTCCATTTACCTAAAATCATCCTGAAGATGCAACAAATCTCTTATTCATAACTATTTTTAAACTATTATAGTAAAACATACAATTTGCATTGTAAACGGTGTTTCCCAAGCCTTTTTTTCTGGGGACCCGCTTTTTAAAAATGACAAATTACAATAGGCCTTATATCTATAAATCGTGAGAAGAGTTTAAGGTACATTTTGAACAGATAAAAAATATGCGATTAATTTGCGATTGTATTACTTTGTACCATGATACATCTGTACACTTTCAAAGATCTGAGTAGGCAGTGCAGACTATTTGGCTTTTAATTGATTCTTTTGTTCACCTCAATCCTCATCAGCATGAGGCTGAGCCTCCATTATTGACCAAGAAAAGAAGGAGGGATGGAGAACTGGACAGATAGAGCATGAAGAGAGATAGTTAGGGATGGAGAGAGATAACGAGGAGGGCAAAGTACCCTGTAGGATTAGCAAAAAGGGTGGATAATGGGGAGCGAGTGTAACCGCAGATACAGTAGCCTATCAAGTGAGAGTGGAAAGTGGGGGGAAGGATTGGAGATGAGCGAATCATATGCTGTAACTTATCCTCCCTGTTCACCAGAGACCAAAGACACTTTGGTTTATAGAGGCAGGGAGGCCAGACTCCAGGTAGCCGCAGGGAAAAGAGAAGGCATTTTTTCACGCTCGAGAGGGTCTTCCCTGTACCTAACTGGCCACACTGGCCACCAGTCCTGTGCACTGGTCCCAGCTTGGTGCTTTGTCAATGTGCTGTGACTAATCCAGGAGGGGTCCCGCATTTTCTCTCACCCTAATTAAAAGAGGATTAGATGGGATGGAGCTCTATAGGCCACTCCAACATGCATAGCCACCGTCCCTTCGCTTTCCCGGGATAATCACACTTATACTGGAATTGCCTGGATTTTCTGTGCAGGACACCACCTGAACTCCACATACTGAAATAGATGGTGCTGAGACTAAAGGGGCTTACAAATATGGATTGGTCCAAAAAAAGGCATTGTAGCAATTCCCCAAAATGGTGTCTACATTAGGGGTGTAAGAAAATATTGAGTATTGCGATATTATGTTTTGTGATACTGTATCGATTCTCAAAAACACTATTGATTTTTGATTAATAGTTTACATGCAAAGATTAACTCAGTCATTACTTTATTTCATTTTCAAACATAAGCATCATCTCAGTGTATGTGCCCTCTCAAATTGCTATGATGCTGATGTTAGAGGCATTCTCATACGTTTCGTATGATGTCTTACGAAAAAGTTATTACTACTTTTTCATTTGTTTTCTTACGAATGTCCAGCAACACGTGTCAATTATAGCTCGTTACATGTATACAGTCTTTTCAAAATAAACTTCCTTCTTCACAGAAAACAACTTCCTTAAGTTTAGGCAACAAAACTACTTACTTAGGTTTAGGAAAAGATTGTAGTTTAAGTTACGTGACAAATAAATCAATGTTGAATTGTGGTTTCACACGGGACTCAAACACCCGTCTCCTGGGTGAAAGTCCAGTATTTTTTGACCCGCCCGTTCACCCTGACCTCCTACTGACATGGTGTTCGCCGCTCTTTATTTTTTTTTGGTTCAAGATTACGTGAATTACACACTAATTGATTTTGTGTAATACACAGTTTATCTGGATTAATTAAAAGAAACTGAAAGGAATATAGCACATTTTGTTAATTTTATTTTTATTTTTTAAACCTAAATTTCAGTTTTTATAAAACTTAAAAAACTTAAACTTATTTTTTGGAAAATTGCTAAAAGGATTCTAACTCATTGTGGTGTTATTTTATTTCAAAAACACAGAAATTACACAATAAGTGTGATAAATGAGATGAATAAATATTAATAAATAATAATGGAAATGAAAGTTTCAAATTAATAATAACAACAACACATGTGAAATTTTCTACCACTACCTCCAAGAAATGTCATGCCCATTGTCACTCAGATAAGGTGCTTCAAATATGTAGTTCTGTCCAAAACATGTCTTTAAAAGCTGCCATCCTCATTGTTCTTCATCACCATTTCTTATGTAGCCACTTCATATGTTTTTATTCACTTACCACAAGTCAAGTGACAAACCACAAAAGCACCTAATTTGCTTAATTGGGTGACATTTCTGAATTTTCTCAAACTTACTCTGCAGCTGTATAAACAGGCCTGACTCCTCCAGGTTGCAGGCACATTGTGGTCAAAAAGTGCCTGTGCACGTTAACATGTCTGGTTTGCATTTATCGACAGAAATCCAACTGGAAGTTAGTTTGGACGCTTATTTATGGGGGCTGCTTTCAGCTGTTAACTCATTCTGCACAGTGGCCTATAAATAGCCAGCTGAGATTAGCTTGTTTAAAGTGCTGGCAAATTTAGATACCAGCTGCTCCACAGAGATGACAGCACCATTGGTGTCTGGGGAAGCCTTTAAAAAGGGACCTTTAAGGTCCTGACCTCAACCCAGAACGGTTTGTCAGTGCCTGCTATGGGTGGAGACTACAGTCTATCTTCAGGCTATTGAATTGTCAGTCACAGATTACCTCTGGATATAATCATCCAGATAGCAGCAGAAACCAAAATATCTCAACTATTTTTTTCAATTTATCACTAAAGCTCCAAGCAATAAGATAGATGTTTGATTGGGCTATTTTTGATTAAGTTGGGCTGGTACAGTTGATGAAATTTGTGCTGCTTTGTCAACATTTGGCAGGGTTTTGAAAATATTAAAAATAGGGCTGTCAAAGTTAACTTGAAAATAACGCATTTGTTTTAACGCCACTAATTTCTATAACGCATTATAAGGTACTGCTATCATATGAAACTAGAAAAACCTAAGGAATCCATTGGTACCAACCATGTCATACTAGCTTGTCGCGAAGGAAGTTTAATAACGCTCCAAACTTGCGCTAAATTTTGGGGAAGAAAAACTGGCATGGACATTTTCAAAGAGTTCCCTTGACCTCTGACCTCAACATATGTGAATGAAAATATGGGTACCCACGAGTCTCCCATTACAGACATGCCCACTTTATGATAATCACATGCAGTTTGGGAAAAGTCATAGTCAAGTCAGCACACTGACACACTGACAGTTGTTGTTGCCTGTTGGGCTGCAGTTTGCCATGTTATGATTTGAGCATATTTTCTATGCTAAATGCAACACCTGTGAGGGATTCTGGACAATATTTGTCATTGTTTTGTGTTGTTAATTGATTTCCATGAATAAATATATACACACTCAAAAAAATAATTAATTGTATGAACGTAATTTAATCTTGCCACCTATATTGCATCTAAACCATTCAAGTACAATCAGTCTATCTTGATTGTGTTTTTTGAACACCATATAAACTCGGAAAAAGAAGTTTGGAAATTTGTGTTTGGTCGATTATTTCTCTGTTGTTATAATGCTAATTGGCATTGTATTTTACATCGTTGGAAAGCCTGTTTATTTACCTTCACAATGATGTCCAACTTGTAAAGATCATGCATTTGTGGGATGAGCAGCACAACTGATTATGTGGGTAGCGCCCAAGAAATATTTGCCAAAATGCTCTGCCAATGGTAAACAGTGTATTCTCCTGTTGGTATTGACTCTTGTTTTGAGTTGTTTTGGTGGATTGGATAACTGAACTCTCTATCAGTAACAAGGAACAAACAAGACATATTGGCAATTTTACACCGTCAGGAGCCTCAGTAGCGGGTGGAAGATCCATACGCAGCCACAACAGCCAGGCACCTCCTCCTCATGCTGGTCACCAACCTGGTCACACGTTGCTGTGGGATGGCGTTCCATTCCTCAACCAGGATGCAACTTGCCCTATCGCACGGGCCTTATCCAGATTAGATCACCGTGGCATGTCGATGCTTGTAGCAGACACCAAATGATCACGTTAGTAGAGCGCAGCACCCAACAGGCCAGACCTGACTGTCAGCAGTTGAATCTGGTGAACATGTTAGTAAAAAGGCAGTAAAAAAGTTAGTAGTGCAAAGTACAAAGTACAAAAAAATATACCAGATATATAAATACAAGGAGATGAAGAAAACTGTTAAAAAT
>CAKALU010064919.1:28556-108163 GCA_916700995.1 Hozukius guyotensis | reverse complement strand
CCTGACTGTCAGCACCTGGAGCTCAAAACAAGAGTCAATACCAACAGGAGAATACACTGTTTAGCATTGGCAGAGAATTTTGCCAATGCAAGCATCGGCATGCCACGTTGGTCTAATCTGGATAAGTCCCGCGCGATAGGGCAAGTTGAATCTGGTGAACATGTTAGTAAAAAGGCAGTAAAAAAGTTAGTAGTGCAAAGTACAAAGTACAAAAAAATATACCAGATATATAAATACAAGGAGATGAAGAAAACTGTTAAAAATTAATATAGTGCAGGGTAACTTAGTCTATGAAAGTGCATGCAACATGCTATTTTTTCCTCTGTTTCATCAGCAGATGGAGTTTGCTCAGTTGTAAGCAAACACTATAAATGCATTGTACACCTCACTGGATAACTGTTGCTCTTTGGTTGGTGATTGTTTAGCAAATGTAGTTTACAATCTAGAAAAAACGTAAGTATATAGCCTACAAGCATGGGTTAAGACTGCATTTGAAAAAAAAAAAAAAAATGTTAAGACTTTGCAGGACTTTACTATTTCTGCAGCAAAGACAGACTTGTTAAAATGCATTTTGTGTGGTCTACTATTTTGAAGGCTAAAAAACAACTTGCCTCCCTGTCTGCGTCACAGCAGCACACATTAATGACGGGCGCCACCACGCCCTCAGTAGCAGCAGCAGCAGTAGTAGTATACAGAGACACACGGTCACTCCAGTAAACACAGAGGGCTACAACCACTCTCCGACACCGTTACATCTCTGATTAGACGCTGAATATGGATCTCGACAACGAACGAGCTAAAATGAAAGACTCCAGAAGACGAGAACACCAAACAGGTAACGCTTGCTACCTTAATAAGTCTGCTATTGTTTGGACTGCGTTGGCTGCAAGAGGGCATCATAATTATTAATTAAACACTACAAGTTATTTCACTCTTCCATTATTGTTCATAGCTTATAATTGTATGTTTAAGTAAGTAAATATCAAACAAACTAGCTAGTTTAGCAACGTTAAGCTAGCTAGCTTAGCAACGTTAAGATAGGTAGCTTAGCAACGTTAAGCTAGGTAGCTTAGCAACGTTAAAATAGCTAGCTTAGCAACGGTAAGATAGCTAGTTTAGCAACGTTAAGCGTTCAATAACGTGCTAGTCTCAGACAGTTAATTTGCTAATGCGAAACAACGAGCTACTTCTTACTATATAGCTAATAGAATAACACTGTTATTGTGTGTAAATTTAGCTAACGTAAACACTTAAAGGTTGTGCAGCCATTGGCTTTCTGAGGTTATGTTTATTGATTACAGTATTCCTTGCAGATATAGCTAGCTAGCTGGGTAATACTGACATCCTTGTATTATTGACATCTTGAAATAACAGGTTAGTGTTTTATGTATTAAAAGAATTGACAGCTAACCTAGTTATTAGCTGAAATCAACTGGATTACCCCTTATAGTCACAGGGTGGGTCCAGCTTGTGAAGCCCTGTTGGTGATCAGTATTGATTATGTACGTGACGTAATGTTAGGGATGCAACGTTAAAGCAACAATCCAGGCAAATCATTGACATGTTGGCAACTTGTTAACCTCAACTTTAAAGTAAACTAGAAAATGCATTTCTTGCTGAAAATGCATGTGAATGCTGATTGCTGAAATGAATTGCAAAGCATTGCAGAAAGGTGAAATGACTTGCCTTAAAATGTTAAAGCTCAAATGCATTGCACTGTTGAAAAAAACCTAGAAGTTGAAATGTAAAACTGGCAGAGTTGGAAGCTGAACTGCATTACCTAAAGAAGCTAAGAGCTGAAATACATTGCTAGAAAAGCTGGAAGCTAAACTGTAATAATGTACTGTAATATATATATATATATATATCATATTTTGATAGTTGAACGATTTCTGAAAGTATGCAGAAGTAGTTGGAGTCCAAACAATGTACGGAAGAAATAAAATAATTTGAATAAAGATTTGGATAACATACTGTGAAGCTAAGAGCTGAAATACATTGCATTTTGGCAAATTTTTCTTGGGCGTTACCCACATAATCAGCTGTGCTGCTCATCCCACAAATGCATGATCCTTACAAGTTGGACATCATTGTGAAGGTAAATAAACAGGCTTTCCAACGATGTAAAATACAATGCCAATTAGCATTGTAACAACAGAGAAATAATCCACCAAACACAAGTTTCCGAACTTTGTTTTTCCAGTTTATATATATAATATTTTGATAGTTGAACAGTTTCTGAAAGTATGCAGAAGTAGTTGGAGTTTAAAAAACGTACGGAAGAAATAGAAGTTGAATAAAGATTTGGATAACATACTGCTGTATTACAGCATTCACACAATTATACCGTTAGTTACTGACTATCGAGCTATGCCTAACTACTGTAACGTTACAGTACAATCGTTCAATGGCGTTCTGACCTATAACTTTGTCTGTAGGTGCAAGCGAGCATGCTTTACATGATGATGATGTTGAAGGTACGGCTCTCATTCATTGAATGGTTGCATGTCCTCATCTAATTTTGATTGAAGTAAATGCTGCAGGCAGGGCGGATGATATGACTGCTAACAAATGCTTAAGAGCGTGTAAATGTGGGTGGAGGCCACATCAAAGCTGAAGTCGCTAACTTTGAGCAAATATGATTTAAAAAAAAAAGTTATTTAAGTTTGCTCCAGGCAGTGGGCGGTGCATGGTTTTGGCTCGACTGTTTTCAACATGGCTGCCGGGTCACAAACTTTCTCATTTTACAGCTAAACAGTACACTAAAATATGTTTCTGAAAACATGTGAGGCAAGAAATAGGCATTACAGTAACAGAACAGAGTTCGCCAGTTTCGCAGATTATCTGTCTCTGCCACCACTGTCAGAATATAGTGACCATTTCATAAAAATAACTTTTTATTATATTTGCTCAAAGTTCCCGACTGCATCTTTAAACCTGATAAAACATACACATTAACAAAAGGTGGGTTTTCAGAGATGGATGAAAGCTGCTGTGGTGCATGATTGCATTAGAAATACTGTATATATTATTAGCAAAAGAATGTCAAGAGTCGCATCTGAAAGAACTTGCTTTTTGAACCGCTGTTTGCAAATGTATTAAATTCAGTGTATATTAATATATTCCCACGGATGAGTTGAATCAGTTGAATTTATTTTAAGTGCATGTGTTTGTCTTCCTTCTCCCAGTTTTGGAGGATCCAGAACCTGACATTGGCTGCTGTGGCTGGCTGTTGGTCGCGGTATCCGTTCTCCTCATGCTGCTTACTCTGCCCATCTCCATATGGATGTGCATTAAGGTCAGCTGCTGATCAACCCCAGTGTTTATTTTCCACTTAACAAACTAGCTGGTTTAGTGGAGTAAATTACTGAGGATGGCCTACTTTCTGTTTATTTGTTTATTCAGTGTTTTGAAAATTCTAGGGTTTGCACTGCAGACTCATCTCTTATATTATGTGTATTTATTTAACAGCCTTTAGCTGGTGAACCATTGTTTTGCATTTACTTAATTAAAAGTATCCTCAGCGTGCAGGGTGATTGCTCCGTGCTTTTTAAAAATTAGTACCCATAAGCATATCTTAATATCCAATTACATCAGTAGAATGTCAAATAAGAGAAAAAACAGACTCCTTTACGAGCAATTTCTGTGGTTTGTCTCTGTACACAGATTGTGAAGGAGTACGAGCGAGCCATCATCTTTCGCCTGGGGCGCATTTTGCGAGGAGGAGCCAAAGGTCCAGGTCAGAGATTTTTTTTTACTCTCTCCAAAGCCTCAGTTCTTCTGCTAAAATGAACTTCAAACATGGTTTCAGTGTCTCTAAATCCCACTGGATTATCTTACACTCGTCTTCATCACTTAGTTAAGGTTCATTAATTGTTCATTGTCTTGACATTTGTTTACTAGTCCAGTTGCTACATTAGGCAGTGTCAAGCTAAACAAACCAAACACAATTTGGCTCAGGGTCTAGAAGATACTGTAATTTGCTGGATGATAATAAGAGTTGAACATCTAACTTTTAAGCGCTGAACATCTAACTTTATTACACTCTAACATCTGCTTCATAGAGAAAGAACTTTATAAAACTAGAATATCTTTGGGACCAGTTGTTCCCCAAGGTCAGGTTTAGGTTCCCTGGTTTCATTAAATGTAAAGTTTAGGGCTGTCAATCGATTAAAATATTTAATCACGATTAATCACACATTTGTATCCGTTCAAAATTCACCTTAAAGGGAGATTTGTCAAATATTTAATACTCTTATCAACGTGGGGGTGGGCAAATCCTCCCCTTTTTTACGGTTAACTCAAGGCATTTGGAAGAAGACTGACTAAAACCTAAACCAGTAGTGGCTTACAGGCAGCAGAAACCACAATAGAAAATATGACAGAGCACTGGAAATGATGCCAGTGTGGTGGATAGTGTGGACTTCCTGTTTGTTTGTTTGTTTGTTTGTCTTATCAACTAGCTTTTAAATACAGTCAGATAATCTTTGTTACAATGCATCAGTCACTCAGTGTTAAACCATATGTCCATGGCAACAAGATGTCATAGAACCTACGTGAGCAAACAGGACTAAAAGGTCACACGAACAAATCTTCTGCTCATCTTGTCTTTAATGCAGTAAATTCACTTCGAGGTGTGGCTCTGCACTCCAGTACAGTGCCCCCTCCAGCCAGTCAGTGACAGAGTTAATGACGTAGATTACCAGCAAACACATGATATTTTTCCAGCAGATGCTCTGCCACTCCTTTACTGCAGCCATTAAATTCCTGTTTCGGGAGCCTTTTGTAATTAGTGTCTTTAGTCTTCAGCGGTGAAACACATGATCAGTTGGTTTGCGGTTGTTTTAACAGACTTGGACAGCCTTCAACTCTTTCCCTTAAAAAACTCCTTGTCAGTATGTTTAAGATCATTGTCCTGTAATTGGGATATTGGGATATGTTTCACACATCAATGCTCATCAAATAGTGTTTGTATATAATTTAGGGCTGTCAAAGGGGTCTCTTGACCTCTGACCTCAAGATATGTGAATGAAAATGGGTTCTATGGGTACCCACGAGTCTCCCCTTTACAGACATGCCCACTTTATGATAATCACAGTGACACAGTTTGGGGCAAGTCATAGTCAAGTCAGCACACTGACACACTGACAGCTGTTGTTGCCTGTTGGGCTTGAGTTTGCCATGTTATGATTTGAGCATATTTTTGTGCTAAATGCAGTACCTGTGAGGGTTTCTGGACAATATTTATCATTGTTTTGTGTTGTTAATTGATTTCCAATAATAAATATATACATACATTAGCATATAACAAGCATATTTGCACACTCCCATGTTGATAAGCGTATTAAATACTTGACAAATTAACCTTTAATGTACATTTTGAACAGATCAAAAATGTGTGATTAATTTACTATTAATCATGGACAATCATGCGATTAATCACGATTAATATTTTGATTGAATGACAGCCCTAGTTAGCATGCAGATGTTTGTTACTTGGCACTAAACACCAAGTACAGCTGAGACTAATGAAAATGTTATTAGTTTTGCGGTATTTGATCCTAAACCAAGGTTTTGGACAAATAAAATGATTGACCTGATGATGGTGCTAGAGAAAGGGGATCACCAAGGTGATTACAATTCAACCTGAGGGTGACATGAATGCCTGTACTAAACTTCAATCCATCCAGTAGTAGTTGAGACATTTCACTCAAAACCACAAATGTCAACCTGCTGGTTGCACTAGAGGAAGTGGCCATTTCCATCCCTAGAGCCATGCTGCTAATATTGGTACAACAATCTTGCACTCGCTGTACTTTCCCACCCATCCCCTTCCTGCTGGGCAGGATGACAAATTGGTCATGGTACAAATTAAAAACAGAAAAATATGTAGGCCTAATAATAACAACAAGAAGACCTTCCACCTCAAAAGTTCAACCAAGTGAGGAGCACCAACATACACCAGTTTACTGGGGCTCCATTTATATGGGCTCCCAATCCACAGAGCCATATGTCTGGCAATGCTACTGCATATATGTCTGTTCAAGGTCTGAATGATTTAATCATTCTATTCTCAGTGATGCGACTTCTCTTTTGAAAGGCAGCAGATTTGTTTAAGTAAAAAATACAGACTCCCACGAGGAATAATTTGCATACATCTCATAACTCACTGTCTTTTTTTATCTTTGATTTCTTGTTTTACGGGATCTAAAAACCAGGCGGTGTCCTCTCAAAATGCTGAAATGTGACTCCTCAGAGTGCCAGGGGACCCCGTTTCTGACAGTGTGGAGTAATAATAGCTCTCTGCCAGCAAACTTGACATTCCTGAGATGCCAAAGTTGAATTCAGCATTTAGTTTCCCGTAATGCCCCTCTCTCTCATAATCTGGCTCCCTATTCATCTACAACAGCTGTTATACAATAGTGGCACAGTGGCGAACATTTCCCTGTATATTTAATTTGAAACAGGCTCGCGGGGATAGTCAAAAAATAAAAAAGGCTGTGTTTGTGGAACATTTCACATCTGTATACACTTTTCTTCTGCCATGTTTACTGAAAGGAAAGGTTTTTCCAGGATGCTTTTCTGTGGAATTTTCCACTGCACCACATAATGGTTTACGGAGTCTGTGTGAGAGCAACCGAGGCCTCTTTACTCCTCTGACAGGAACTGTAATCGTTGTTATCGAATGCTGGAAATGTCACGACGGAAACGGCACAAGGAGTTTGCTGTTGTCTTCCTTTCCCCTCCTGAGCAGATGGCTGTGATCTCACCATTTAAATACACAATATCCTGACAGGAAATGCAGCCCACTAGTCTCTAACTGGCGTGGCATTAATGTTTGCTAAATGATTGCACACCTAGCACATGTCTGTTTCACTCAGGCACATGCCACGTATTGTTTAATGCACTAATTCAATCATTGTGACTTGAAACGGGCTTATGAAAGCCGCAAATATCCACAGCTTTGCCTCGCTGTCAGCACAGCTGCAGTCTTATAAAGGGAGCTTGACTTGGCCTCCTGCCAGAATTTCATTCATCCCGGTGTTTTCAAACATTTGCGAAGACGCTTCCTCATTATTGTGTTTACAGTGGCTTTAGTCTTTGTTAAAACTATTTGCATTCTTGTGATTCCGCAGGGCTGTTCTTCATCTTGCCGTGCACTGACAGCTTTATTAATGTGGACATGCGCACCATCACCTTCGACATCCCACCGCAAGAGGTATGACATGCACACTTCCAATTACATTAAACAAATAATTTGTCACATTCACGGAAATTCAAAGGACAACAAAATAATTGTGCAGATTCTTGATAGAGCCCACCAGTAATGCACTCTTTGGTAAATAAAACAATAAAAATCATTTGAACATTTTTGAACATTTTCTCCTTAACATCCCTAAACAGTTTCTACCTTTTTATTTCTCAGGTTTTGACCAAAGACTCTGTGACAGTGAGTGTTGATGGTGTGGTGTACTACCGGGTCGCGAATGCTACTCTGGCTGTGGCTAACATCACCAATGCAGATGCTGCTACCCGGCTGTTGGCCCAGACCACCCTGAGGAACGTCCTGGGTACAAAGAGCCTGGCAGAGATCCTGTCTGACCGTGAAGAAATCGCACACAGTATGCAGGTAGAGTACAGCAGCCGTTATACATACTGTTAGCTGGCATTGTGATCCAAAACAACATGCTAGCGCTAATATGCTTCCCAGAATTACCAGTTTGTACATACTAGGGCTGTCACTTTTTATTAGAAATTCACACTTTGGTCCGAACGTTGGGAAAATATTAAATATTCAAACTGTTCCTGACCTGTTTGAATTCAAAATTTACCGTTTATAAGTGCAAAAGACCGTTTGAAGTAGTTTGCCTTGTGGTCTAAGGAAGGGCGCTCTCAAAATTCACTATCTGCATGACATATTGTGTCTGTAAACTGAACTAATGAATAAAATGGATGATGACACTAGCGAGCAAACGAATGGAGCAACGTCAACTGTACAAGACACAACTGTGTACGACACTCTGACTTGACGAATGCGCTTCGCTGGCCGCACATGCATATGCGACAGTCACAGCGTATTGTATCACAGTACCACAGTTTGAATTAGTTCAAACTTAACTTTTTGAAAAAGTGACAGATCTAGTACATACCTTTTCTGTTAGTTTGGATACTAGAATTTTAAATACTGTACGCTGGTAAAAGTAGTTCATCTAATATTCCATATACAGTAAGGTTTGTTACCCTGTTTCTACATTTATAACATAGACCGTATATATAGATGGACACCGCCTCTCCACTTCCTCCCACTGTACAAAAGTGAAGCCAAAATATCCTGGATACGGGAGCTGCCATCTTGAGATTTTGACGTCATTTGGAGCGAGAGTCTGCGCAGTAGTGATAGCTGAGCACGGCCGCAGCTTGTTAGCGTGAGCCACCTAGCTGCTACATTAGCACCACTGTAGCTGTTTGGCTGGAAAGACGCAACAACTAACCATAATATCTCTATAACTACATTTATGATCAAATTGACACGTGTTCTATTACACGACCTCGTGACGGTTATGGAAAGTTAAAGTTACATCTCCTCTCGTACAATTCCTGAGCCTCCGGCTGCACGACTACTTCGCTCAGAGCGGCTGTCAATCGCAGCCGTCAATCATAGTTTTCTGGCCTGCGAACTTTGCTCTCGTCGACCATGTTTTCGGGCAAAAAGTAAAATAAAAACCCACTGTATGCTACTATTGGTGGCTGAGTGGAGAACAAAGTGAACCTTCTCAGTAGTTGATGGAGATCAAATCAGAACTAACAGGAGTGAATTTTAGAAGTACATTGATCAGGTGGACCCAAACCCGATGCCAACATGTTATCCATAAAAAAAACTTGTCAATAAAATGTCATGATGTTGTGTTTTCAGCTTCTTATGCTGCTCCCAAAGTTGCCAAAAATCAATAACGCAGCTTTATTTCTTTTAGATGTTTTTAGAATCTTATTCTACAAAGATGTATATCCCAATTTTGTGGCTATCTTAGACCATTTATCAGTCTTGACAACAACAAAACATATTATATATAAACACATCATGTAGTCAGTAAAAATAAATGTAGGCAATAATATGAGACTCCAATAACACAGACTGACTCATAAAGAAAACAGAATGCAGGATTACAGTGCCACCTGAACTCAGAGTCAGTTAAACTAACAAACAGTTAAAATGTGTATCCACTGTAAACTAAGAAAACCGTAGGTAATCCCGTGCTCCATGTAGAGCACAGCTGTTAGTTTGCCTTTGAGTTCAATTATTTATTTATTCATTAAACTTTTACTTCCAGTTTATGTTGAGCTTCTGTAACTGATTTAATATTTATTTCTGACGCACACACAGCCAGAAGGTTTGTCAGCGATCAGTCGGCAGGCTTGGGGAGTAACGGATTACATGGGACGGCGTCACGTAATTAGGATACCAAAAAAGGTAGCTGTAATCCATTACAGTTACAGAAAGAAAAGACGTAATCAGATTACAGATACAGGATTACATTTTTAAAATACTCACACATTACAACACTTCAGGACATGAGTCTCTCACCGCAGCAGCAGCAGCGCTTCTTGTGTGCGAGCTGCACCAGATCTACGAGGTAGAGGTAGGCGTTGTGGCTCCCGTTAGTAAAAGAAATACTTTCACTGGGTGGAAATTTCACCATTATTTTGTATGTAAAGCAGAGAAGGGGAACAACATCACATTACAGAGCAAGTTATCACAAAGCAGGATGGTTTGTTTGCACGCTTTCCAGTTCATCCAGATTATTCTTAATGCCTGGCTGTCTGTATGGAGAAAACGAGCTTTGTTCTTGTATTTAATCAAATCAGACAAAGCAGTCCTACTGTTACAGCTATTTAAGATTTAGTTTTAGTCTAAGATGAAAATTCTAATTAGTTGTAGTCACATTTTATTCATTTTTATCCTTCATAGTTTTAGTCGACGACAACTCAAAACGTTTTAGTCACCTATAAAGTAATTTGATTTTGGCCAAATGTTTTCTCTCTTAATTTGGGCAGCTATTTTTTTAATTTAATCTTTGTCCTGTTTAGTCATCAGATTATATTGAACTTTTCTGTCATTTTAGTCAAACTTATTTCACATAAAATGTTATCGTATCATTATTTGATGAAAAACACAGGTTGAATGATTAGGAATACAGCTTTGAAGTTAGTTTGAGTTCTCCTGACTGCGCTCATTAATGAGGCGCGGTCAGTCGCACCCACCGGTCTGTTATGAGAGCCAATCCGCCCACCCAACATGTAAAGATATGTGTTACTCAATCACCCGAACCCGACCCAACCAGAAACCGCCAACTTTATGTATTATAGTAGCACAATTGTCAGGATTGAGGTGTGAGACAAGAAGGACAGAGATGGACTGAGCACCGCACAGAAGCTGTTTCCATGCCGCGAGGCAGACGAGCGTTCACGTCTGCCTGTCTATTCACCTGAGGAGCGCAGAGACCCGCGGATCATAGCGGGATGTCGGTTTAGTAGACGGTCCTTAATGTGGCCCAGGACACATTCGGGTACACACTGCTAAAAGAATGTGGCCATATGTGGTCCAGACCACCTCTGCATGTGGTCCAGACCACCTCTGCATGTGGTCTGAGTGATCAGATCTCAATGCGTCCTCAATGCGTCTTTAGTCCGTTCATACCTGTACTTAGAGCTGTCCACTTGTGATCCGATCACTGAGAACGCATGTTAATACCAGGTCTGAACAGAGCCATTGTGCCGTAAAGCGTTGCGTGCTTCTACTGGGAGATTGTACCCGCTCACCAAAGGTACATAGTGCAAGAACAGGTGTTTGGGGCGCGGAGTGAGAATGAAAGAGGCGCCATTCTCCCTATTACAAGTCAGTGTACCATCAAAGGGATTTTGAAGCTGTTATTTTAAGGTAAAAAAAAGTTGAATACTGTTGCTTTAATGTCAGATATACTGTATGTGTTCAGTATCACAGTACACTAATTGTTTTCACATTGATGTGGATAAAGTTAGAAACAGTGTTTTTGTGTAAATAGGGGTTTCTCCACTCCAGTGTTTACAGTTCACTATCCCCACTGAAGCACAATAGAAGAATGGTTAAACCTCTTCCTCCTCCTATATATTGTACTGGGGGTTTGCAAATTGTACATTGCCGCCATCATCTGGCACGGAGCAGGGTTGAATTGATCGGCAATTTGGACATCAACATACACTGTATATGTAATCACACAGATGATATCTGTTTGGTTCAGTTGACTACTGTAGAAGTGTAATGTAGTGATTTGAATGCTTAAATGGCCTCGATTGAATCACTGCTCAACAGTTGTACAGATAAACATAAACACAGTGGCTGTCTATAAGGACTGTGCAGCACAGAGCGTAGCCTCAGACGTTTAATTTTTGCTCTCACAGTAGGACGCTTTATCTGATTTGAATAAATACAACAAGAACAAAGCTCCTTTTCTCCATACAGACAGCCAGTCTGTTTTTATGGCTACAAAGCTCCTAATGTGTACTGTAGGTGCTCATCTGAAAACATCCTGCATGAAATACTTGATGCATAAAAGTGAAAATAAATCAATACTGCTGTACTATGATGCACACAGTTTTGCATGAGTAATTTTAGTATTTTTCTTTTTACCTTTACAGCAACTGTGCTTTCAATGTAATTTCTTTCTGCAATGTTGAGCTCCATCTGCTGGACAAATTGAAAAATGCAAGATAGTTGGCTTTGAAAGAGGAGGGAGTTTTGGGCTCATCTTGGAAAGAACTTCTTGTTTTTAGTTTTTAGGTTTTTTTTATCACATCATATTGTTGCAGTGCTAACTGACATGTTGCCAGTTTCTGTCTGACAAAATGAGATATTTCGATAGAGGCTCCGGAAACTTAAGAAAACATGTTGAACACTTGTCTCTCTCTGTCCTCTTCAGGCCACTCTGGACGATGCTACAGACGCCTGGGGCATCAAGGTGGAGCGGGTGGAGATCAAAGATACCAAGCTGCCCCTTCAGCTCCAGAGAGCAATGGCTGCTGAGGCTGAGGCCAGTCGCGAGGCCAGAGCCAAGGTTTACACCAGTATTCATTGAATATTTCTAAATATTAGTATTGATTCTGTGCAGGCATCCGTCATCCCTCTGTCTTGTTCATCCTCCTGTTTTCCTCTCAAGGTGATCTCAGCGGAGGGAGAGATGAACGCGTCGCGGGCCCTGAAGGAGGCCTCCCTGGTGATTGCCGAGTCTCCGTCGGCCCTGCAGCTGCGTTACCTTCAGACCCTCAACACCATCGCCGCCGAGAAGAACTCCACCATCATCTTCCCGCTGCCGCTGGAGATGATGCAAGCCTTCATGAAACGCTGAGGAGGAGTCTCAGAGTGCATCGTTCACACGCACACACTCACACGACATGCATCACTTACATGCACACACACACATTAAGGCCTCTGTGTCTATTAAGCATGTCTCTTTGAACCAGCAGAGCTAAGATGACGCTTAGGAAGTTGTGCTTGTGGCTCATGATGCACCGAGCTGCCCTCAAAAAACTTGTGGCGACTAACACCAACCTTTTTTTTTTTATCATTTTGCCATAGTTGCATTTGAACACACCTCAACTGACGTAGCTGACAGCCAGGCCACACGCACGCATGTTCTGCGGCTGCGTGAGAGGAAGTAACTCAACACCAGGAGGGAGCAGTAGTCTGCATTCAGAATCTGGTAAAAGCTGCAACACAAAACCATTTTCGATCTTTGGTTACTTGATTCCAAACTGCAATTTTGTTGTAAAAAAAAATATCCTTATAGATTAATTAGACCACTTGAGCGGATGAGCAGAAGATACAAATATGAAATGTAACTTGTGTCACATGGTTGCGTTGCTCAGACCTGTTAATCAGAAAGCCAACCACTGACTGAATTTACTAGTATTGTTTATGAGATTGAACTAAAAACAGCCATAGTGCAGCAGGTGGCTTAGCTTTTATCCTGCTCTTTTATTTCTGTCTTTTCTTTATGCTACAAATGTAGAAATCATGGAAGGTTCCCTGACTATTAAAGAACCTTCTCATCATTCGTTTTACAAACATTTTAAAGGAAAGTGCCTGCTGGATATGTGGCCTTACACCTTCACACACAGAACATATACATATTCATGTACTTATACATCTAATATCTCCTGATACTGTGGCACTACTGCAACCACTGCCAGCATCACAGTGCTCTAGTCATTTTATACCTTAGTATTTTCCTTATATCCATATTAGGACTCTATTGGTTCTATTCCCAATCCACAAAACCAAATTAAATGTATTTTAGATGTCTGTGCCATTGAATATTTTTACTGAATTTTAGTATAAAACTCATTCATACTTCAAACTTACATCGTAACCTTGAAGTTTCAAACACGTACAGTACTATACTTGACCTGCTCCACTCGACTTTTATCTGGAGAGTGAGAGAAAGAAACACTAGCATGCTGGTATAAAGGTCCCCTTTGCCTTTTTAAAGGCACAAGAGGGATCCATGCAATGGCGTAATCTTGTTGGATTGCGTTTGCGTTTGCTGTATTACAAAACTAACCGGCACGAGAGGTATGCAGCGATCTTAAAATAGCCCCTTCAGAAAGTAGGGATCGGCCAGAGTGACATGCAAATAATAACACAGAAACACACACCTTTTTCTCCAGTTGCCAGTTCCTTTCGTCTCAGATTACATAATACATGTCCGAAAGGTTGACCGTCAGGCTGGATGTTACTTATATATGTTTACAGTATGCTTTCTATTCATACACAGTATATCTTATATTTAGCAGGGTGGACAAAATGTTAGGAACACCTCACATTACCGTAGAGTTGAACATTATCAGCTACACAGGTGGTACTGTATGTATCGTAGGGCTGGCAGGTGTTCCTATTATTTTGTCCACTCCCTCTCTGACTTAACTGCTTAGGAGAAGCGGGGACTGTTGGAAAGAAATCTCAGCCAAAAGCCTTAACTCACTGCCATCGATTCATTTCACAGCCTAATGTCACATTTCTATGCACGTCCAAATGAAAACAACTGATTTTAATTATCTATTTTTTTTTTTAAGCAACAGTATTTTATCATATATACACTAATTATAGGTGTAAACAAGCCAAATAGTTGAACATCTTTGTATTTATCAATCTTTAAACTGGCATGTAATTGTTATATTTTTCCTCCTTTTGACATATAAAGGGCAGAAGTATTGGAAAAAGTATGTTAAAGTATCTAGTGTTGTCTGACTAAGTAGTGTTACCATATATGTGTTTATATACAGTATATATATATAATTGCTGACCTATGAATTTATTATAGTTTTGCTGTGGCTAGATAGGGTTTCAGGTTTTTTACAACTGAACCTACGGTTAAAGTTACACTCAAGATTTCTAATTTTTTTTTGTGAAATACAAAGGCTGTTACATTATTTTACTACAGTAACTCCTTTATATTTGAGTTGCTACAACAGAAAGAAAGTATTATTTTGGTAATCTTCCACCATTGTTAGTTTCTGCAGCTAACAAAACTTCTTTTGTATCATTTGATATAGTTTTATCCTGACATAAAACAAATATATGAACTGACTTGAAATAAAGACACTATCAAAAAGCATCTTTGTCTGTGGATCATAGACTGTATATAAGAAGTGGACGTAGTCACCGTGACGTCACCCATTGGTTTGTGGACTGCCGTTTTGAAGCCTTGAGTTCGGCATTTTGGCCGTCGCCATCTTGGTTTTTTGCTACCAGAAGGGACACGAGAGGGTGGAGCTAAATACAACTGAACGCTGAATAAGACATTTTCAGGTGTCTCAAAAGGTTATAATTAACTTTCATGAACTGAAATCACACTGTGAAAGGGGTTAAAGTTCCAAGACAAAAACATGGGACAACTCCCGGACTGGACAACGCCGTGGTAGCAACCTGTCAATCACAAGGTAGCCCCGCCCTAAAGCATACCCTGCTTTATGGTCTATTTGACTCTAAATGGGACCATAATTTACTAAATGAACATCATGCTGTATTGAAGAAGACTTGAAACTAGCTATTGAGACCATAAACTCATGTTTAAAATGTTTACTGAGGTAATAAACAAGAATTGGCAGCTCAGTTGCACAGCAGTTCGTGAAATAGTCACGAAATTTAATGTAGTGATTTGTGTACATAGACAAGAAGTTCAAATTTTTTTCGTGATGGTCAGCACAAAATCAATTTGTATGTAAACCACATAATTGTGAACCGGGAAGTATACAGAAAAAACACAGGACTTTCGCCCAGGAGACCGGTGTTCGTGTCTTCAGATCAGTTTTGCCGGTCAGAGTTTGTACAAGCAGAGACATGAACACATTTGACATGTTTTATTTGGTTTTATTGAAATTATAACAAGGGAAACCTTAGAAAGTGTCACAGAAGACGTAACTGGTTTGTAAAGCAGCAAAGCGTTGGTTCCCCATTTAAAGTTTGCTATTGCAGCATCACACAAGCTTTCCTGGGCATGAATCTGTGACATTTAATAAAAAATAAATATCATAAGAGGCATCTAAACTTATCTATAAAGGCATCCTTAAACTGGAACAGTACCTTTTTCAACTGTAAACTAGAGGAAAGAATATTAAGGCATCGGTTGTATTGCTTTTTATAAGCGGTGTTTTCTTGGCAGTGAGTTTTCTGATGTTGCGGCACACCAGGACTCTTTATTTCACTAGTGAACGGGTTTTTTTGTCGACGTATAAAATAAAAGTGAAAAATTAGCTTCGATAAAAGTAGCTAGACTGTATTTAGTGCAAACCCTACAGGAAGCCTGTGTATCTGTTAAAGCTCTATCGCTATTGGTTGACACAAAGTGAATTAAAACACTGCTTCATCGACCTGTATCCTTCACAACAAACACAACAAAAAGTAAAAAAGTTTTCTGGGCGCATTGGCAGCTAAAACAGTCTTATGATTGGAGCTCAGTGCTTGCGGCGGAGCAGAGGGGTCAAAGGTCAGGGCTGATTGGGAGGGATGGAGGATCAAGTGAGATCTCACAGGGCCAGTTCAGCCATGGCGCGCTCCAGGGGGTCGCTGGTCCAGTACTCGTGGTCCCAGCCCAGGAACCAGCCGGTGAAGGTGGGCGGCTCGAAGGTCTGCTTGATCTTGACGATGGGCGTCCTGGGGTCTCTGTTGGCCGGATCTGTCTCGATGTAACGGACCGCTGAGGGAGACGAGGGAGAGGCTTGGATTAGTAGTAGTCATGGATACTTGAATCACAAATGCACAGCAGAATAATGTGTATTTGATTTAAAGATCTCAGATGTTCTTACCAGACGCCATCGCTTCAGTCTTCTCTTCCTCTTGGGCCTCGTTTCCGATCCAGACGAACACCTAAAAATGGGAACGTTTTTATACATGCTTGTTCCTTTTCATTGACTCTGCTCTGAATCTGTACGTTTCATCTAAAGCAGTCTAAGCTCTGGTTTCTTTACCTGATCCCAGGTGTCCAGGATCATGACATCATCAGTGGCGAGGTCGTCCTGGGTCAACTCCCCGGGCACCTCCTCAATCTGAGAGGAGGAGAAGGATTTAGTGGAGCTGTATTGATGCAACTGGGACATTATTATTTATTTATTTATTATTTAAAAGGGGTGCAGCAGCAGCAGAGGGAGTTCAAACCAAAGACTTACGATGAAGTTTCCAGTCTTATTGGAGCAGGCGAAGAGTCTGGGTGGGTGAGCGTCCATCTTGTCCTTGAGTCTGGTAGAAGTGCGGTATTCCGTCTTTCCTCCCAGAGCCTCCCAGAATTGATCTGTGAAGAGGACAGACGCACTTCAAGTAATTATAGTTTTATATATTTAAACTGGGGATGGGCGGATTGATACTTTCATACTCAGAAGCTACTCATTTGGTATTGATTCCTTTAAAAAAATATTTTGATTATAATATTATATAAATGCAGAACATGGGTGGCTTCGTCACCTTGGAACATTTTCAATACTTTTGTATAATGTTTGTGCCAAAACAGCCCTGACACATTTAGCTGGCCCGTGTAACAAGACTGTGGAAACCTATGTGAGTGTGAAAATAAGTGTCAAAGAGGTAACTACCGTTAACATACTGTTTAACACATTTCTCTCCCTGTGATAAATCCAACATGTTTCTTTATACTGCCGGGATTTTGAATAGGAACGGTTATAAACTATTAGCAAAAGCTCACAGAAATAAAATGTTGAATTTCTCTTCTGTTGTCTCCAGCAGCCCTCAACTGAGGCCAGTTCTTAAAAGCTTGGTGTTTATAAAATATTCACTCTGTTATGTTTTAGCCTGAGGTTTTCTATTTGAAATTGTTAGCAGAGAATCCAGCGTCTTCTCGAGCTTTGAAAGCAAATCACAAGATTACTGATGACAGCTTAAGGCGTGATGCAACCAAGTGTCCTTTGTTTTAATACAGATGGGCTTACTTTAGCTGAGATACAAAAAGAAAACTGTTTAGCTTCACATTAAAGCATTTTTTTTAAACAGTTTGACTACAGTTTGTAGCCGACACAGGAACACGTTAACTGGTATTGGGTTTCAGTTTGACTCAAATAAAGAGAGAAATTGTTGTTGTTAGTGTTCATGGCGTTTCCTCACCGGTCTCTCCTCCCTCAGACATCTCAGAGGCCGACACTCCCATGATGTCACACAGCTGCTGGGCTCCCTGCTTCTCTGTGTCACTGGCACCCACACCCACCCACAGGAAGGAGCCTCCGGGAGTCACCAGAATAAAAGCGTCGTTGGAGTTCAGGTTGGATGACGCTGCGTCAAGCTGCGTGGATGGGGTGATATTGTAAGTTAACATGTGGAGAACATGTTTGTTTTTTATTGTGGACCATATATGGTTGTAATGGTAAAAAAGAAATCGACCAATGGAGTGAGATGAATTTGTAGAATCAAGAGAGACTGGTGTCATTCTATATTTTTCTTATTGTCAAAATAATCCCATAAAAAGACCAAAAAAATGAATGCATTCCAAAATGCCTTATTTATTTATTTAAAGAGCACTGTAGTTTTTAGCAAACGCGCTACTCAAACAGGAGAAAATAGTGTATTTGTTGGGGACTATTTTCAGCTGCTGAATAATACATATTTGTTGCTCTAGTCTAGTGAGTATTTCAGCCTGGTTGCACAAAAAGGCATATGAATGACACGTAATTCGCGAGGCATTCAACGCGCAATAACAACGCCGTTCTTGCTTTTGGCGTGTCGTTTGTGCGCCATGTAGTCTGTACTTACTGCAGTGAAAAGCATCCGCGTAAATATACTACGCTCAGAGCTAGTGACGTTGAATAAAAGGGAGAAAAGACTGCTTATGGCGGGCAGGTGGATGGGTCCAACAAACAAAGGACTTTCAACCAGAAGACCGTTGTTCGAGACCGGTGTTTTATATTGGCATTAGTGACGTTGTGGCATGTTTTCCGTACTTCTGTTATGCTGTATACATATATATTTTACTTAGTTAATGTACTTATTTTAAGCCCAACTACGATGTTATCGTAGTTATGAGGTCATTCATACGCCTTCCCCTGAGATGGGGTTGAGTATTTACAGCAGCAGGATGGTGTATTTGGGATTGAGTTAAAATAAACTACAGTGTGTGTGTTCATGGTAATGAAGGAACCTGTCGTCCACTGCAACAGTGTGGCTCATTGATGAGTGTATAATAGTTTTTGGACAACAATGGAGCTCTATGGCACAGAGGAAGAAGATGTATCAGGCTTTTGGATATACTCCAACAGATCAATTCATTGTTGGTTTTGGTCTTTTCATGGGATTTGTTAGCAGTAAGAAAAATATAGAATATCACCAGTCTTATCCCTTTAAAATCCCCTGTGTCTGTTGTAAAGTGAGAGAGTGAGTGATGTATGTCCTCTTACCTCCACAGCTCTGGTGTGTCCTGCAGAGTTGGAGCGCACCTGGAAGAGTCGAGTGTCTGCGGGAGCGGACTGACCTCCTTCTCTGGACGTTCCTCCCTTGTACACCACCATGGGCTGTCCTCCAAACAGACTCATCAGATGGGCCGGCTCTTTCCCCTGCACCACCCTCACCTGGTACACAAACAACAAAGTGAAGATGATAAGTTTTTACAGTACTTCAAAATACCTTGTGCATTTTTGACAACGTGAATCATCCCAAGGTGGCACAACCACATCACATCAGATCAGATCCACCCTTGTTGTGTCTTGTGAAACATGCATCAATATGTGAAACATGTCTGCTGCAATCCCGACTACACACACAAGATGGCAGCATGAGGCTGAGCCACGTGTTCACTGTCTGAGCCACAAGGTGGTGAGAGTTTGTGGAATTAGAGCAATGACGCAGGTTAGGTCTTAACACAGTATTAGAGTCTCTTTGGTCTGCAGCTTTTCTCATAAATATTTATGGCTGTCGGGTCTTCTCCTAAACCAGTCATCACAGCAAATTATGTTAATCCTGAGAGGATGGAGAAATGGATAATGATGGGTTTACATATTGTTGTCCACAGTTGTAGACTTCCAAACTACAGACATTCTCAGCAGTCGCAACTTCTTGTCAGCCAGTTTTGCTCATCTCAAAACAGCACAAAAGTTGTATTATAGTTTTCTTATCTTTCTTCAAATCTCTCGTTAAATTATTGTCAGATTCCTTGTTTTGGTTGCTAAAAAGTTTGCATATCCTCCACTCAGCAACCAATCACAGACCTCCACAAAGCTTCACTTCAGCTTCTAACCAGTGGGCAACCTCCAGTTCTGAGAAGTGAAAAGTGTTAGTCGACTAAGAATTTCTTTGGTCGAGGAAAGCCCTAGTGTCAAGATGCGTGCAACACAGCTGTTCTCTACTTTGACAGTGAGAGCAGCGGGGAAACATCTGGAAAACACAAACGTGTCACATCTGCAGATGTTTCCACACTGGACGGATTCAGACACTTGAACGTAAAGGATCAAGGCTTGTTCTGTGTACGAATACCTTCCAGAGTTTAACTGAAGTGAATGTGAGGCTTCAGCAGTCTGAGCTAGGCAAATCAAGTGCATATCTTCTAAAGTTCCAGTCTTCCTCTATCCTTCAACACACACACAGAGTCGTGCCACAGCACACACACAAAACATGAACGTGAAGGTTGTACATGCAAAGGGAAGTGAAGTGCGAATGCAGAACACAGCAATAAATGAATGGAGACACGCTTGAGTACAGAGCCAGCAGTCATTGACCGGTTAAATCACCATGATGTTGCTCTAACATCAGGTCAGAGCAGAGTTTGGAAACAGGGCTGTTATTTATGTGGAGCCGACAGAGTTGGCGACAGAGGAAGAAGGAACCTCCCACTAACATCCACATTGGAATGTCCTGTTTGTGTTTGACCGAGATGGATTCACTGTAAATCTGATTTAACTCATTATCACGTTCATTAAAGGGATAGTTCGGGTGTTTTGAAGTGGAGTTGTATGAGGTACTTATCCATAGTCAGTTTATTACCTACAGTAGATGGGGGTTGGCACGCAGCAAGTTTGGAGGAGCAGACAAGAGTACCAGCACAGGAGCAAAGCAATGTATTATCTGTGGACGGGGCCGGCAGCAAAACATATTTTAGCCACCTAAAAAATCAGTTTAAGTGTATGCTATATTTAAAATATTTTCACCACTGTCCCTTGCTGATAGGCAGCCCTTTCTGAAGGGGAACTGAAGCTGTTGGATCCATCTATGCTTTCGCCAAAGCCACCAGACTCCATTGAAAAAACCCTGTAATTTTACCTCGCAGAACACAGAGGTTGCTGGTCTACCGCTGCCTCTATCGGTTAGTTTGTTTGTGCTAATGTGTGACTTTGGGGAATCCGAACTAACCAAAGTCGCGCAATAACACAAACAAACTAACCGATCGAGACAGCGGAAGACCTGCAACTCTCATGTTCTGCGAAGAAAAATTCAATTTTTTTTCAATGAAGTCTGGTTGCTTTGGCGAGAGCATAGTTAATGGCTTCAGTTCCCCGTCGGAGACTGTATAGCTGTCTGACAGCAACGTAAGCCGGCAAAAATATTCTCAATATAACGTACACTTAAACTGATTTTGATTCTTTTTAGGTGGGTCTTTCTTTTAGGTGGCTAAAATATGTTTTGCTGCTGCAGCTTTGCTCCCGTGCCGTAACTCCTGCCTGTTTCTTTAAACTGGGGGCGTGCCGACCGTCATCTACTGACTTTCCAAATCAAGATATTCACCTTTACCTGGAATGTGAAAAATATTCATTGGCTCTGGACAAAATCATGAGTCATTTTGTGAGGATGAAGAGCAGGGAAGGGGGGGGGAGGAAATACCTGAGTGGTTATAGGAGCACCAACAACCTGAAGAAACAGAGGAAAAGTCGGAAACCAAAGAGGACAGAAGCAGCAGCGGGGAAACCATCAGGGAGAGGAGAAACAGTAAGAGGATGTAAAGGTCAGAGAGGAGGTGACTGCGCTGAGTAAGCCAGAGGAGAGCAGAGACTTTAATAACAGATGAGATGAATGTAAGCTCGTGAAAACTCAAAGACACTAAAGGAGCGATGTGTTTCACCTGCACAGGCCCACCGCCGAGCTCATCATCCAGCTGGGAGCCGAGGATCGCACAGGCCCCGATTTCATCCTGACTGGAGTCTGCGCCTTGCCTGGGAGACCATTTGAAAGCATCATTACACTGAACAGAACAACAGGCACAGACTGGGCTCTTTTCAAGGTAAAGTAAAGGTTGATAATAAAAAAAAAACATCAAGGTCAAAATGTTATTAGCAGTAACTATTAAGTGGAAATCTACTATATCAAAATACTAGTCCCTTAAAGGGGACATATCATGCTCATTTTCAGGTTCATACTTGTATTTTGGGTTTCTACTTGAACATGTTTGCATGCTTTAATGTTCAAAAAACACTTTATTTTTCTCACACTGTCTGTCTGAATATACCTGTATTAACCCTCTGTCCGAAACGCTTCGTTTTAGCGCCTGTCTCTTTAAGACCCCCTCCCGAAAAAGCCCAAAGCCCATTGCTCTTATAATTGGATGACGCTCTACTTTAGAGTTTTGACGGGAATACTTTTCTACAACAGAATCTTGCCTACTTCAGCTTTATCCGAACTGTTAGTCTCTCGTGTTCTCACCACATGTATATAATGTGTCCCCGACGTCCTCCGTGGCTGTAGTTGTAAAGGATGATGTAGCTGTCTCCTCCGTAGAACTGTCCATGTGTGGACGCATCCACCGGTACCTTTTCGGACGCCTCGATACGCCAGATCTGTTAAGAAAAAAATAGAATTATCAATCGTGCAAAGCGGGCAAGTTCCCAAAGTGAACCCCAAAGGCCCCAGGTCTTCAAGGTAGTACAAATGTCCAGCCTCCGTCCTCTCACCTGTTTCTCTCCGCTGCCGTCATCCACCATGCCGTGCTGGGCGGCCATGGCGGGGGAGTCGTGCAGGCTGGATGCGTCGAAGTCCACCTTCTCGATCTTGGCGATGCTGTTGGCGATGTAGGCAACGCCCAGGCCCTCTGTCTGATCTCTGTCCCGCCAGTTTTTGAAGAACTGCTTGAAGAGCGGCGTCTCGCCCATCTCTGGCAGGATCTGGACCTGAGTGTGTTTGGGGTAACCCATCTTCTTGATGAACTCGTCTGCTGCTTTCATCGCTTCCTTTCGCTCGTCCATGTTGGCGTCTTTGCCTGTGAGCAAAGAGAAAAACATAGCTGAGGTTAGGATTATTGAATCAAGTGAGAAAAAAAAGTTGTGATATGAGTATTTTAATTTAATTTAACACAAAATATGCTACATTCACTGCAGCACCCTGCAGCACTGACCTTTCCAGACGAAGATCTTGCCGTCGGAGCCGTGGTCCAGAATGAAGCAGTCGCCGGACTCCAGGGCGCTTTGGGCGAACGGGTTCTCTGCTGCCACCAGTGCGATGGTCATGCCTCCGCTGGCGTTGGACACCTGCATCAGAGCGAAGGAAGAGAGAGGTTGATTAGAGGCATGAGGTGGATAGAATTGCTGAAGAGTTGCTGAAATAAGATCACCGTCACTTAGAAAGGATCACTAAGTAGTTTTTGTAATAAAAAAGACAAATTCACAGATTTTTATTTGAAATTGAAACAGAAAATAATGAGCCCGTTATAACAAGAGATTTTTTGTCTGGGGTGTTCCCACACGTCTTCTCTCACCTTGTAGAGTTTGGCCATCTTCCTGTTTGAAGCATCAGCTTTGATGTCATCAGAGGCTCCTTCAGGCAGATCTGGTTTAGGACCCAACACCTGAGGACAGAAGCAGCCGTTTTAACACAGGAGTCGGTTTGAGACTTAATTTGTTCTCATAATTCACTGATCTCACCTCTAGCATCTTCTCCCTCTCAACGCCCTCGTCACAGACATAGACTCGGGCCCTCCCACTGCGCTCGTTGTCACGGATACCCTTGGCAACCTGAGTAGCCTTCAGCTTCTCGAAGCGGTTGCTCTGGGAGCCGCACCACTGGTAAATCTCCTGTACAGCAAGAGGAAGAGCACATTGCACAGTAGGTGAATATAGAGTGGCACTACAGTAACATTTTGTGTTTTACACAAATTAAGACCACAGATGCGAAACAGATGCAACATCTGTACTTTTGGCCTTGTAGTATATGTCTATCAAACGACAACGATCACATCATATTATTATGTATTTTTAATATTGAGGTGCTCCATGTGACTCACAGCTCCCAGGTCCAGGATGAAGCAGTCTCCCTGGTTGAAGCTGTCCCAGGCGACCGCCACCTCCGTTGCCCGGACAGAACGGCGACCTTTGACCTGGAGCAGCCGCTGCATGACCACCTCGTTAGTGACGACGTGCTTGAACCCAGACGCCACGCCCCCTTTCTGAAAGGTAAGAGTTGCATTTCAAAATAAAGTATCTGCCTTTTAAGAAAAGTGGCTGCAACATCAACAAAATTAAATTAAAAAAAATAAATAATGTTAAAAGGATATTGGCAAATATAGACACTTGATTTACAAAATAATGGTGTCATAACAGAGTGGATCTTATATCTTTATTGATATTGAATGACTGGGTCTTATATTTTTATGGATATTGAATGACAAAATAGAGTTTATGTTTAAAATATGGTGAAAAATAACTTTTAAAATGTCAGAAAAACAGGCAGAAATCCCACTTTCCATATAACCTATACGTGATCCCTGGTTTAAAATGCACCAAAACAAAGGCAAAAAAACAAACAAAACATGCATCTTATTCTTTATATATAGATTTTTGCAGTTATAAACATGACATCTTACCATGTATTTGAGTCCAGACTTGAAGTAGCCAAGAAATGTTTTGGACTCGTACCCCTGGACCTCGCGGTACTGGATGGGTTTTCCCCCCAGGAAGTCGTCCATTTGGACTGTAAAGATGGCCGCCGAGCCTCTCTCATCCTGTGTGCAGAAATCACCTGCACCAGAGGAACCACAGACGTACTCCATATTAATCCTGGTCCTTATTTTATCTCAGCAGTCATACTGCACATCTACCCAGAGAGACACATTTTGTGTTTGACGAATTCGCTCACTGCGGACTCACTGAGTCAGGAGATCGATATGCGGGAGCAGCAGTGGGTCAGATCCCAGCGGACGCAGTTATACATGTAACATTAGTCTATTTCTGGTCACACACACAGTAGTTCAGCAGCATGTGTGAGGGTTACATCAGATCCTGTTTGTTGGTAAATGCTGTTTCCATGATCAATCAAGCTGACTAAAAGGACATGAAATCAATAAAAAAAGACCCGACTCAGCTTCTCGCTTTCCTGTTTGCTTTAAGCTAAATCCTACAGTAAGAGATTCTGTCAATACTCATCTACAGGACTAAACATTAGTCCAGAGACAATCCTAGACAATGTGACCAATGACAATTGGTGAATGTTGGTGCAAAATGGTCTAGACAAAGCCCCTTGTACTGAAACAAAAACACACACACACACACACAAGGTTTTAGATCATTGAAAAAAAATGTCAGCTATGAAATTGTGTCCTTGAAAGCCTTTCAAGATCTATCACAAAGCACATCTGTCCCAGGAAATAAGGCTTATCACAATGTTAGAGGCTGATCTAAGTAAGCAGGATGAGACGATGCAGCAGAAACATAAAACGCAACAGCAGCAGTAAACACAGCTTTGTCTGTTAACGTACAGTGTCGTCTGTTATTTAAAAATGTAAGGACAGGAGGCTTTTCTACATGTTTTTCACTTCTCATCCTCCTGGTTTAATACGTCACATGCAAATTATCACATAAAAAAGCAAAATGGATTCAGAAATGTTTGTCTCTTCTTGCTTAGAATCACAAGTATCTTGTGCACATTTTAAAAAGGGCTGGATAACATAATTAAGTTAATTCCCTATTTACTTAAAGTTTAATTTTTACACATCTTGTGTACACAGTTTTCATTTGATTTTACAAAAGAAAATAAAGGATGGAAAATGCTGCAAATTAGCATTCAATCTAATGTCCCCTTCTTTTTTAAAACATATTTTAAAGTGTATATTCCCTTTAGCTCTGCTTATTTCTCTGTAATAACACATCATAATGTCCGTCTCACTGCACTCACCCAGCCAGAAGTGGAGGTCGTACTGCAGGTTTCCGGAGCGTTGTTTGATGGTGTTGAGGATAAGGTAGGCATCTCCGGTGTAGAACCCCCCGTACAGGTTCTCGGGGACGGGCACCAGGTCGAAGCTCTCCACCCTCCACACCTGGAGGCCCGGCTTCTGTCCGGCCCGGTTGAACTCTGGATGTTGCACTGCCATCCTGCCTGCAGGGAAATCAACACACACCTGAGATTTAGTGCTTTACTACTCTACAGGCCTAAGCATACAGGCGTTCCCGTGGCAACAAGCTGTGGTTTTGCGCTTCGGAACAGCGGACTGCAGAGATAAGAGTTGAGGAGCTTTGTAATAACCTTTAAAAAGTAAGACTGGGACTCCCTATTTGTGAGATGTTTGCTCTGGAAAAATCACTCCCCTTAAGGCTGAGTTGTTGCCATGGATACAAAGATAAAGTTTAGGGTTATGGTTAGATATTAATGGTACAGCAGGGTGAGTCACTGCTGCCCTGTGCTCAGGGTGTTTCCTCATGTGAGGAGGAAGAGGAAGCCCTGGCACTTATGACTCAGACGTAGTCATAACTGGCAAAAGAAACCCTGTGTATAATTATACATAGGAAAAGACTGCTGTATAACTGGACATGTTTGCTCTTCAATATATCATAACTTTATGCATGCAACTAGGGCTGTACAATTAATCTAATATTAATCGCGATCACGATTTTAACACAAGTTTGGAGCGTTATTTAACCTCCTTCCCGACAAGCTAGTATGACATGGTTGGTACCAATGGATTCCTTAGGTTTTAGTTTAATATGATGAAATTTGCGTTAACTTGTTATTATCGTGTTAACTTTGACAGCCCTAATCTAAATACCTCTTCCACCTGGCAACTGTTTTGTGGTTAGACCTAAATGTTTGCAATGTGCGATAGCACAGCCTACGCCATGGAGCAATCGTCTTCATAAAATATGCAAAAGTGAACAGATGTGTCCTCTGAGATTTTGCAGCAGACTCTGACTCAATACTGACTCCACACCGTGTGTTAATTGCTCGCTCGCACAGGAAACACTGCAGAGAGAGCGTAAACACTTTCTCTGAAGTGAAACAGTGTTCTCAAATTGGAACCTGACATCTCTGAAAAGGGCCCTCTGTGAGCTTACATGGTGCATTTCTTCTTTAGTTTACTCATTTATTTAAATGATGACGTGCTTATAAGACATTAAAACCCTCAATGTTCTTATCCGTAAAGAGCTGTTAATGAAGCTCAGGTTCGGGTATTACCAAAAACTGGAGGTCATGTAGTTCAGAATGAACACAGAATCCAGTTTTTCCACAGGAATGCAGCTTGGACCAGCTGCCTCTCAATTTGCATGACTAACCATCCACACTGGAGCAAGAGTCGCCCATTCTTCTAGGCGGCCGTCTGCCCACAAACATGGCAGGAATCTGCTCCTGACCTTGGAAGAGGGACGTGGCTCAGAATTCATGTAACCAGGCCGACGAATGTGGGGTTCCTTTTACCCCATTGCTGCTCTCCTCTTACGTAACAGCCCAACTCACTGAGCAGTATTTTGTAGTTATGGAATGTTTCAGCATGGAAAAATAAGTGGATAATTTTGGAGAGAACCATTTTCACAGTCGACCTTTCTGATTTTTTCAATGGGGGACATGTCGACACATGGCTGGCTGGCTGGTGGATTTCTCTTAAATGAATTATTTGGATATTTGTCATTGTGAGGAAAGGAAACAAATATATTCAGGTGTCGGACTATATATGGACCTAACCCATTTATAGCTCCTTTAGACTTCACATAAAATGGACAGAGTGTAAACAGCTGGGTACCCTGGAGTCATACAAGGTCATGCACCGTCTGAACTTCCATGACACGGCAGAGCCTGCGTCCAAGTTTGGCCAGACAAAGAGAAACTGTCTGAGGCTGCTGGGCGATTCCTCTGGGATCATTATAGCTTGACGGAGGACGTGGAAAGCTGAATTTCCCTACAGTGGCTCTAAAGTAGTCTGTTGGAGTTTCCAGTCTAGAGAAACTTGAATGCTGCAAAAGTCAGACAGCAAATCTGCAGCTCCTGTGGCCACAAAGGAAGGTTTGACTAAGCCTCAGGCGAGTATTATAAATGCGTGGTCCCTAATTTGTCAAGCCTGTAAACAAAGATACAGTACCAATGGGCTAGATAAAAAGCAGTTTAAAGGGAAATATGTTTACATTGATAAACTGATTCAAATGATTTTTCATAAGGAAACACTGAGCGCTCATATTTTGAGACATGGAAATTATCAAATATGGAAACTTTGAATACTGTCTAAGGATGGGGAGTGTCATATGCTGTAGAGATTTTTATTTTCATTTCATAACGACAGTGTCTAAGAAACAGTTGGGGATGTGGATTCTCTGGTTTAAAGGTGCTAAATGCGAGATTGGGTGAATATATATCGCCTCCACACGGCTCTCAACATGGAGACGGCTGATCCGGGGGGCTCGTAGCTTACGGTGCTAACAGTGAAAACAAAGGCAGAATTGCTGACTGAGCTTACAGTGTTTACTACGCTTACGTGACAGCGTTATCAGCTGTATCCGCCGTATTAGAGCAGTACAGAGCGGCGGCTGTGAGCTAGCCAGTCAGGCACGCTAACATGCACTAAAAGCACAGAGAAACTCGGATTACAACACACATAGAGGGAGAGCGACTTAATTCTCTGCTCAGGTAGACATTACTCTTCTATATCTTTACATAGACAGTAGTTGTTTGATGCTATATTAATGCTCTGGATATCACATAGAGCACCTTAATCGGTGAAGTACGCAATGCTACACCAAAGCACTTCATCGTAGGATGTTTAATGTATACAGGTAGAGTGACATACTATATATTGTCTGTAATAGTGTGGAATTGATTAGTTTTATGTTGACACAAATGTTAAATGCTAAAGAAAAGGCGCCCTGTTATCGTCATTTTTAACTTTGAGGAACAGCTCAAGATTTAGAGTTAGATGAGAACTCTCAGTTCTGGAGCTGGAGCCAGGAAGCGATTAGCCTAGCTTAGCATAAAGACTGAAAGCAAGGGAAACAAGAAATGGATTGAACAGCTATACTGATGAGGAAGCTATCGCCTCCTCCAATCTGCTACTTCTTCAATATCTGGGGAACTATCTAAATCAACCGCAGCGAGAGAATACAATAACTTCGTGTTCCCAAACAACTGGTGATAAATCAGTAACTTTTACAGCCATTCATTAACTTCAACTGACACACCCAGCAATATGAAAACTGCTTGCATGCAGAGATGTCAGCTGAGCATGGGGATCCTCATTAACGCAGAGATGGATGTACAGCAGAGAACTTTAATTTGAATCTGAAGGTAACATAGGGCATATTATTAATGCCTAAAATGCAAACATACAGTTCAGGAAAACTTGTCACTTCAGTTTTCTCTTTGGAACTACCTGAAGTAAAGTTTGACATTATTGCTTCTAGTGTAAGTTTCATGACAGAAGTACCAGAGTAACTCATTCAATCCCCACGATAAACGTTCAAAAACATACAGCGTACGTAGCTCTCTGAAAACAGAGCTGCTTTATCTTTTTTAAATCCTGAAAAGTTGACTTGTTCAAGAAGTCTTTTTCATCCAACAGCAGTCAAATACCTTTACTCTGAAACATCTCACCCATTGAAAATATCTCTTCTTATTGTTTCTGTGGCACTAAATAAATATGACTGCCTTTGACTGTGATCTTCCACTCTGATGGAGAGAAATGTTCCGTCTGTCTCTGCACATCAAAGCTGCTTTCTCCCACAGTTACGCACTCGTACCGTCTGCGACTTAATAAAGCAAACATCAGAGGGGACACGCGGCATCCGATTCACCTCGCACTTTGACAAATCAAAGCCGGTATTTAAAAAATGTGATAACAACTGTGACAAAAGGTAGATAACAAAAAAAACTCTTAACAGGAGCAGGTTAGAGAATGATATCACGTTTTTTTACAAACTAGAACATTTTTGTGCAAAGTTTTATTGAATGAACGGCAGCAGCCAAACAGACATTAACCATTAAAGCAACAGTAGGTAAGAATAGAGCAAATCTGATTAAAAAAGTTATTTATATATAAAACAGTCGCTATATCCTGATAGTAGTGCGTTAGACAGGTAATCTGAAAAAAATCATGTGTCTCTGTGTCCTCCGGTGCTCCTAATGGCATCTGCAAGATTTCACAGACCGGAGGAAAAAAACCAATTAGAGCTGAGCTGGGGCCTGCTGTCTCTTAGCAGCTGTCAATCACTCGCAACTCCAATCAAACGGTCAAACTAGGCAGCGTTGATCTAATATGAATCAATATTCTGTTGCTGTAATGCCTATTTCACGCCTCAAATGTTTACAGAAACATCTTGTAGTGTACTGTTTAGCCGTAAAATGAGAAAGTTTGTGCCATAGCAGCCATGTTGAGATCTGCTGAGGAAATACCAAGCACCGCCCACCAGCAAACTTTCTCATTTTTTGATCAGCGCTGCCTCGTTTGATCGTTTGATTGGAGTTTGCGAGTGATTGACAGCTGCCTCCGTTGAATGAACAGCCAATAAGAACGCTCTCTCTCTGAAATTATTTTTTAAAGCCTGAAAACAGAGCCATGAGGAGATGCAGAAGTCTATTTTTCTCCTTGAACACTTGAATTACAATATGCTGAAAGGTTATTATGACATTTTTGCCCAATAATGCCAAAAACATTCTACCTACCCCCGCTTAAAATGTTCGAGGTTGGATAAAGTGACTCAGGCAGGGGTAGTCTGTTTGACTCAACGCACACACACACACAGCTACGAGCTTAAATAGAACAGGTCACATGACTATTGGTTAGTGCTTCTTCTTGCTGAGAAAAACATATGGTGTCTGCAGGCCACACCTCTGCAGCGCTGGAGGTATTCGCCGTTGCTGCCCCCTCACTGCAGGCTCTTTGCCCCCCGTGAAATAAACATGGAGTGAGTCGGTCATTCCAACCTCCCCTCCCCCATATTTACCAGCCTCTCCTTTGTGTCTGCCTTCCCTTGAGGCCTGAGTGAAAACTTGATCCGCTGTGCAGATAGCAACAGTGGAGTCATATGATAGAAGAGTTTTATGAAGCCCTTGTGATTTGTCTGCTGGTGTCCCACTGCAAACAGCAAACAAACCAGCACTTAATAGTTTTATCTGTGAAATCTGAGTTTCTGTGCTGACTTTCTCCCAAAAAAACCTCCTCCTTCTTCTTGATGACTCATTTTCTCCACACATGCCACTCTCAGCTTCTCGAGGGCCATGCAGCTGTCCTCCAGCTCGCTCAGGACAGATAACAGACTCAACACTCTTTAATAGCTGCTCTGCTTCCCTTTCATCTGTTTACACAGTGAAAGACAAAGACAATCGAAATGGCTGTTTATGACTTTGTAAATATCTGTCCTGGTATATGGATGGTTATTAAAGGATATGAGAGTTCAGGAACAATCTATCTGAAACCAGCTCTGTGTTTAAATTAATCATATCAAGCATATAAACTCATATCTCTAACAAAATAGCATCTCGTATGATTGATATTGAGAATGCAATACAATCTTAAAGGGACAGTGTGTAGGATTTGGTGTTATCTAGTGGTGTGGTTGCAGATTGCAACCAACAGAGTACCCCTCCGCTCGCTCCTCCCTTTATTATTATACATTCGATTATACACTAATGAAAACCTAGTTATGAATATTATATTCCATTTCTGCTGATAGATCCCCCGAAATGTTACACGCTGTTCCTTTAATTCCTGCAGATAATTTGATATATATCAATATCAAAAAGTGACACAATTAACATAGCGATACAGAGTTTCTAAAACCATTGCCCTGCCATAAAGGCAAAGCAGCTAGAAGACACCATGTGTGTTTTGAGTGAAGGGTGTGGCCTTTTTTCTTCCTCGACTGGAAAAACATTGAAGTCAATGGGAAAATCCCCAAATTTTCTCCTGAAATACAGCGTCTGTAAATATTTTCTACAATAATTTATAGTCTCGGTTGCTAACTTATTCTCTTCCAATGTGTGTTTTGATGGAGATTTTGAAAGTTGCAGTTTCATATAGAAGATATTGAGGCTTAAAGAAGGGTATGTTTGAGGTCTTTTGTGAATGCCACGCCCAACAATGACCCATGTAACTGTCCAAAACATGACTCAAGTGAGCGTTTTCTCATCTGCCGCCCCGATGATTAAGGTCTGGTTAAGTTTAGTCACCTGAGTAGGGAAAGACTGCCTTCATTGTTAGAAGAAACCAAGCCAAGCCAATGTTTCATATGCTATATTTCAATATGTAGTTAGGACTTGCTTTACACTGAAATACAGTGATTTAAAAGCTGGAACAACGGTTATAGGTAACCTACTAGACAGCCCCATTTTTAAACCACACGTCTTGTGACCTTCAAATCACCAAATCAGTGTTTACCAGGTGTGTAAACCAAACCATCCACCCGACCTCCTCCCTAACACTTTTTTTTTTGTCACGCCACCTCCACTTTTGCTACTGAGAGAGGACACGGAGGACAGTCATTGCATGACAACATAACCCGCAAGAGGCTGCATGTCAAGAAAAGTATAACTTATGTATAGTTTAAAGACCTATGCTGTCATTTTCCGTGTGAGGACAGTCTCCTAAATTTGGATTTTCTGGCTCCAGCAGCTGACAAACACAACAGCGAGCGGGATCCCAAAGTTCAAAATGTCCCCTTGGAAACCTTTTGGTGACATCTCAGACACTATGTCTGTGTTTTTCTACATTATTTTTGAGACCTAAATATGCAGAATATGTTCACAAACAAACATCCACAGCAGTTCAGCTGTCCTGTCCTCTTGGACAAAAAGCGTGCACACAGTTGTTTGAGGCTTATATCTAAATCCGATGTGGGGTGTAGTACAGGCATCCCGTAATCTCTGTCCGGCTGACAGCTGAGTGCGGATCTGACACAGCGCTTTCTGATTGGCTAACAACGGTCTATATCTATGTCTATATCTCTACATTCACACACGCACAGACAGACATATACACAGCACTGTCTGACGTACTCACGTCACGGCTGCTGTAATTAACAACCACACACAGGATGTTGTGACTAACTTCCTCAGTGAACACTTCTACTATTTGGTTGTGTGTTCCTATGGCAACCAGAGATGTCCTTAAATAGAGATGAGCATATTCACAGCTGCTGAGGAAAATCTCAGCTTTTAACTGAGATGCTAAAAACAAATCACTTGACTGTTTTTACTGTAATGCAGCAAAACACCGCATGTTAAAGCGGCAGTAGGCAGAATATTTTTGGCATCATTGGGCAAAAATCCCATAATAACCTTTCAGCATATTGTAACTCAAGTGCTCTGAGAGAAACCTAGACTTCTGCACCTCCTCATGGCTCTGTTTTCAGGCTTTAGAAAATCTAGCCCGTGAAGGGAGACTTTTGCCAATTACAGGTCATTTCAGAGAGAGAGCGTTCCTATTGGCTGTTCGTTCGTCTGCTGTTAATCACTCGCAAACTCAAATTAAACGGTCAAACTAGGCAGCGCTGATCAAATAATAATTAATATTCTGTTACTGTAATGCCTATTTCTCACGTAAAATGCTTTCAGAAACATCTTGTAGTGTACTGTTTAGCTGTAAAATGAGAGCGTTTGCGCCGGCTGGTGGGCGGTGCTTGGTGTTTCCTCAACTTATCTCAACATGGCGGTCGGGTCACAAACATTCTCATTTTACAGCTAAACAGTACACTTCAAGATGTTTTGACGAGAAATAGGCATTAAAGTAACAGAATATTGATTCATATTTGATCAGCGCTGCCTAGTTTGACCGTTTTCATCGGAGTTCGCGAGTGATTGATAGCTGCTTATAGACAGCAGGCTCCAGCTCGGCTCTGATTGGTTGTTTTCCTCCGGTCTGTGAAATCTTGCAGATGCCATTAGGAACACCGGAGGAAACCGAAGGACACGGAGGCACATGTTTTTTTTTCAGATTACCTGTCTCATGCACTACTGACCGTTTTATAAAAAATAACTTTTTTGTAATCATATTTCCTCCAACTTGCCTACCCCAGCTTTAAATGTTGCTTTAGGTTTGGTATGACATCATGACAACCTGGAGGGATTTTATAAACTGTTCAGGAAGAGTGGTTGCCAGACCTGTGGAGGTTTTAAGTGGAACCACACAGCATTTTTTTTAGTCATCATCCAGGGTTTCCACTGCCTGTCCATATATAGCAGTGCAGCTGCGTTGCACTTTTGACAATAAAAATCAAGGTTTGCACTTTCTTTGAATGAGCTAGACAGAAAAAACAAGTAAACCATTTTAAAAATGCAGAGAGAAACCAAGCATTTCACTATTACACTATTCCAACCTTTGTTCCAGTCTGCCTGCGTGGAAAAGTAACGGTTCATTTCATTGTTGCCCTAATTAACGCGTCAAATTACAATCTGTGCTGTACAGGCTGTATTGTTTGATAGAAGACAGTGGGGTTGATTAACGTACCTGAATAGGTTGTGATCGCTGACGGAAGGTGTAGGTGTAGTAGACCGGTGGGCGCTTGGAGCTGCAGCGGGAGCAGAGAGGCGTCGAGTCCGCTGTTTGTGCTACTGGCCCGGGACACTCCCCGTTATGACACTCCCCTGGCCCGGCTGCTGCTGCTGCACCGCCTGCACCCACACACACATGGGCGAGCACATGCACACTGATGTCTAATCTGTCTAATCTCTATCTATCTTTAATCTATCTAAACAATGACTATACTAAACCTGCCATTATGAAGCTTTAGCTGCTATGGTCATTTTTCTTTTAAAGGTCCAATATTGTAAAAAGTGAGATTTTCATGTCTTTTATATTATAAAGCAGGTTTAAATGCTATATAAATACTGTTAAACTATCAAAATGCTCAAAATACGGAGAAATACACACAGCCCGTATTCAGAAATTGTGCGTTTGAAACAAGCAGTTTGGATTTCTTTCCATTTGTGATGTCACAAATATACAATATTTAGACCATTACACGGTTTTAAAAGTAAACATTCTAAATATGTCCCAGTTTATTTCCTGTTGCAGTGTATGTAAATAACTTCAGCTGACAGGAAGTAAACATGGACCCAAACTGTTGCCTAGCAACGCAATTCCATTGCAATTCCGTTGAAATGCACTAAAACGAAACGTTTCAGACAGAGCATGAATACAGGTATATTCAGGCAGACAGTACGAGGAAAATAAAGTTGTTTTTTTTAACATTACAGCATGTAAACATGTTCTAGTAGAAACACAAAATACAAGCATGAACCTGAAAATGAGCACGATATGGGACCTCTAAAGATAGGTGAGCATTTGGCTCTTTGTAGGCTGTTGGATTGAATTCCAAAGTGTTCATGTTATTTAGACATTTACTAAAATACACTAAAATAACTACTTTGCATTGAATCAAACCCCAGTTGTTGCAGTCTCTATTAAAAAAAAATAATAATACATGGTGTTTTTTCTTGCAGGGCTCTTGCAGAAGTCTACACTTCCGGTCTCCAACAGAGCATCTTGACCAACACTGCCCCTGCCTGGTCCTAGTGTATCCTACCAACAAGGCACACCTTGTTACTGTAGCACACTATACTGTAATGCAGACTGTACATGCTTTTTTTTTTACATGTGCTCACAGAGGGTCAAAGGTTACCAGTCCTAAGTGTGGGAGATTCAACTTGTTTTTAAGAAAAGGAGATTACACACTGTTCTTGCAAGTAAGACAGTTACTGATTACCTCATAATAATTACATCATACTAATGTTTCGAGCACCTGCATGGGCAAACTGGGTGTGCTAAGTTCATCATCTGTTTCCTAATCTGTTAAATATTAACACTATTTAACAATAATGTGCCTGAAAGCAGTCAAATCCAAAACTTATCAGCGGTGTGAGTTACAGTGTACTTTTGCAAATATTACTGAGATACTAGACGCATCCGAGGTGCCATCTTTGTTCCACGTTTCTGTGCAAAGAAAATCCACTTGTTTTGCTTGTGATTATGTATTAAATATGTAATACCAGCCAACAAAATCAAAAAAATAACATTGTGACTGAAGTATAATCTCCAGTTGCCAAAGTTGTACATGTAATATCTATAGAAAGAGTCTAAAAGCATAACTGAAACACATCCAATAATGACCAGTTTATAATGTATTGACATTGTAAGAACATGTTATTTTGAGATGTTTTCTGTCTTCTAAAAACAAAGATTTGTCCCTCTGGACAGAGCCATGGTGTGGCATGAACAACATGTTTATGTTTCACAAGAGTATAAAAGTCTAAAGCTGGATATTATGAACATGCAGCTAACTGTAGCAACATAAAGCAACAAAATACTTTTTGAAAGTCAGTGAAAAGTCCCTGTGGATCTTTTTGGATCTTTAGCGCTAATGGCCCGACTAGCTGGGATTACAACACACACAGAGGGAGAGTGACTTCATTCTCTGCTCAGGTAGACATTACTCCTCTATATCTTTACATAGAAAATAGTTGTTTGCTGCTATATTATTGCTCTGAATATCATATAATGCACCTTTAATCATCACATAGAGAATCTTTAATTCATCATTGTGATATCAAAAGACAAATATCTATTGCATTAACCAACCAAATCGCAAATTCAGACATATTGTCTTTTTAAAAATCATGTTCTTTTTGGTCTTTTTGAAAAAATAATAATAATATCCCAACATTAAGGATATGACGGGGAGGGACATTGATTGATCCCCCACATTAACCTGCTGGCCCTTCCTGTAAACCAAGATTTTCAACCCTTGGTGGCCCTCTAGTGGACAAAAGATAAAAACAGAATAACAGGGTAATCTGTGTTCATCCTTACTGGCATACTTACTAAACAAATATGAGACTATTGACAAGAAAGGTAATAACAATGTAGCATTATAAGCTAATTGCTGATGTAACAAACAGTACATTTGATCGGAGTGATGTAGAAAAGTAGCAATAAACTGTCAATTACAGAATGTATGTGGCTTTTCCTCTTTTACTTCCTCTATGTTACTTATTTACCATTAAACATTATGAGTGTATGCTGTGGTAACAAACAGTTGTTAAAAGAAGGTATCGTGTTTTCTTGACATGATCTAATCACTGTACATGATAACATGTTGCATTAGGGCGCAGCAGAAAACTATCCTGAATCCCCTGGAGGACAAAATATTGATGGAAATCACATGTTGCCTCGCGGATGCATTGTCTACGTCATGAAGTGTCTAAAATTAGGAGCTGTAATTTATGCACTCATCGAAAGGCTCGGGTCATGGATGAAAACATCCCAACAAGAAAGTCTTGTTTTGCTGTTTCAGACAGTAACACAAGCTGCATTCAGCCTGGCAGGAAGTCCAGCGAGCCTCAATAGGCAGAGCTGTACACTGGAGACTTGAGACTTGGACATGAGTTGGAGAGCTCAACCAAATCACAAAAAAACATATTTTCCCACGAACCCGTCTGGTAGGCGTGCAGATAGTTTTAACTTTATATGCCAAAACACATTTACCAGCCAAAAACAGCATTTTAATGAGTTTGTAGGAATTGCAACAGTATGCTACTTCAGAATCAGCTCTTTTTTCTAATAATTGATGCATTCTTATTTGTTTTTAGCCACGCTAGAAGCACGGCTGTATGGAAGTGGCGGTCCACCACTTTGGTCCAGACCAAAATATCTCAACAACTAGATGGATTCCCATGAGATTTTCCTCATGGTCCCCAGAGGATGAATCTTATTGACTTTGATGAAGTTAGATTTAGATTTATTGTCCCAGAGGGAGATTTGTTTTCACAGCCAGTACAACACAGAATCATACAGATAAAGATTATAGAACTTGAAAACATGCATGCCTCTTCCAGTATCCAGTACGCCCTTCTCCATTTTAAAGTCCCAGCTCTCCGACCAGATGGTAGTGATGTGAAGCATTGAATGAGGAATGGAATTTGTTTTGTGAACCGAAAAGCATTAAAGGAACAGTGTGTAGTGTTGTGGGGGCTCTATTAGCAGAAATGGAATATAATATTCATAACTATGTTTTCATTAGTGTATAATCACCTGAAACTAAGAATTGTTGTGTTTTCGTTAGCTTAGAATGAGCCCTTCATATTTACATAGGGTGCGGGTCCTCTTCACGGTGTACTGTACGCCATGAAGCTCCGCCATGTTTCTATAGTAGCTCAGAACGGACAAACCAAACACTGGCTCTAGAGAGAGCCTTTTGCGTTTTTACGTAACCTGAAGGCCACCGTAGTTCTCTGACACGCTTGTGAAACTGCGGTAACGTGAGCTCCGGAGTGTAAAACTGTGGTACCGCCAGCCGCCGTCTGACTTCTGTTGCTCCTAAAGTAGTGTTATTATGGTAAGGATGGCCTCTGCGTGAGGCGAACGGTGTTACCATGGTTTTGCACTCGGTGGCTCATGTTACCGCAGTCATGGAAAAGGAGGAGTGAGCGGAGGGGTACTCTGTTGGTTGCAATCTGCAACCACACCACTAGATGCCGCCAAATCCTACACACTGTCCCTTTAAAGAAGAATGTGTTTTCCTGGAAACACTGCCCTGGTTACTCTGAATAATCCACAGACCTCACTGTGAACAATTGTCATTAGAAAGAACAACGAAAGACACATAGCAGCCCCAGTGAAAACAGCTGACAGCCAGGTTTGTGGTTTATCCTTATAGGCTGCCAGCTGGTCATCACAAAATCTAAGTCTTTCAACAGGGCAGTCCATTACCCCCCTCTGCTTTCCTTTTATTTCTTTGCTGAATGTTTTTTTGTGCTGTCTGTCTCGGTGATGAGGGGCAGGTGCTGGGCCAGCAGAGGGGCCCACTGCTGCTGCTTGTTTGAAGAAGACTGAGGGGGGATCTTGTCTTTGGAAACGTCAATGAAAGGGTTTGAAATCATTGACAGGTGAAGTGAGTCAGAAGGCAGTGCCTGGGAGTGAATTGACAGCTTCACTGTGTCTCGTAAGATATTGCAGTTGGCAGTTATACTCCAACTGAACAAGCTTCCGGCAAGAAAATATTCATCTTAGTTGCTTTTCTCGTGGGCTCGCCATTTGATGGAATTCCTCACATTCTCGCGTTTCTTAGCAAGCTGCGACTTAAGACATTTCTCCTTTCTTCAGTGGGCATACGTCTTCTGAAAGAGATAAAGGATCTGTCCACGTGGGTGGTGAAACTATCACTTACACACTGCTGAAGGCCTCCGTGTTTGTGGTGCTGAGACATCTCACAAGCTCTTCAATCCCCTCCACAGTCCGCCAACAGACTGTGGTTCCTTTACAGCAGATACGTGACTTACTGTACTGAAAATAATGTGAGAAGAGAGATATCTTGTTCAGAAACTCTGACAGGCAATAAAAGACACGGCAGAGGTCCATTTTGGGTTGCATTAGTCATGCGTGGAAATAAATATTCAGATTGGGAATAGGCTTATTTTCAATACTACTATGACAGACTATATATATATATATATATATAAAGCTAAGATTACAACATTTAATATGGAAAATATAAAGGCAAACAGTATCTATATCTAGGCTATACTACGGGGCTATGATAGTGCAAGAGTGCATGGCAGTGCAAAGGACAGGTGATTTATGTGCATACATTTTGGAGAGACTATACGTGCAGTATATACAGTCTGTTTTATATACTCGTCTGCTTTATATACTCGTACTCCATTTCATTGTATATAAAGATGTAATATATATTTATTGTCCATGTCCACCTGCACAATCCCTCCACACTTATGTGGCCATGCTAGAATGAGATTAAATGGACACATTTTTAGCGTTGACATTAACACACATGACTTCATTTGAAAGCATCTGTCTTGCCTTTTGGCAGTGATGTAGGTTATATGTGATCAGAGAGTAAATTGTGATGAATATGAGATGAGACCAGGCTGTGTCCATTCAAGTATGGTCAAGTAGTTCACCTCATACATACATTCACCTGTACATAGTCAGAGCAGGCACAGGTCCAGGGAATGGCTTGTGTGCCACAGGCCCGTCCACACCTGGTTCTTGGATTCATTATTTTTTTAATTGCTGTATTTTTAGATATAATATAAAATAATATGACCACACCTTTGGAGAGCATCTCTGAATTAGAGGCGGTTCCAAATGTTGGACCAGAACCAGAATTATATTTTACTTTTTCTTGAGTGCTTTTCAACACAAGAAATATAAATACTTCAGTAAAAGTTGTATCAAGTACCAGTATTAATTACTGCTTGAATAGGACAGTCTATGCATCTGCCCTTCTGTGTGCGCGCATTATAAAAACCCATTGGTTCACGTGCGGAAAGAGACTCGTCTCTCTCTCGAGGGGTGGGGAAGAAGAAGTGACTTGTGGGATGCGGCAAGAGAGACAGAGACACAGAGACACAGAGGAGAGGGGGGAGAGACTGACTGACACACACACACAGAGAGAGAAACAACAGCTAGAGAAGAGGAGCGGGAAAGCAAAAGGAAGGGGAGCAATATAAAACAATACAGTTAATTTAGCGCCTGATATTCAATGTTCTGTGGTTAGCAGACAGACAGACAGGCGGAAGTTGAGATCCCACGAACAGCAGCAGCAGCAGCGTGGGAGTGGAGGAGGTAGCAGGATCGTGACTGACTGACTGACTGACTTGAGGAGAGCTCCACTGTCTGTCTCGTCATGGCAGGTAATTCAGCTTCAACCATATACATAAACACAATGAAACAGCAGCCCGGTGTTTAATAGAACGCGACTCCGCTCCAACTCTGCTACAATGGTTGCAAGATGTCGCTAAACACAGCTAACCTAGTGTCAAGCTAGCTAGCTAACGGTCGCTAGCTAGCACAACTTAGCGAGCCTCTTAGTGCTAACACAACTTAGCTAGTGCTAACACAACTTAGCTAGTGCTAACACAACTAAACTAGCTAGCTAAGTTGTGTTAGCACAAGCTAGCTAAGTTGTGTTAGCACTAGCTAGCTAAGTTGTGTTAGCAGCAGCTAGCTAAGTTGTGTTAGCACTAGCTAGCTAAGTTGTGTTAGCACTGGCTAGCTAAGTTGTGTTAGCAGCAGCCAGCTAAGTTGTGTTAGCATTAGCTAGCTAAGTTGTGCTAGCACTGGCTAGCTAAGTTGTGTTAGCAGCAGTTAGCTAAGTTGTGTTAGCACTAGCTGGCTAAATTGTGTTAGCTAACTAGCTGACACAACTTAGCTAGCTAGTGCTAACGTTAGCTAACTAGCTAACCCAGCAAACTCCACTGTCATTGCTCATCTATCCGGCCTGTCTTTGCCGGCTAAAAGCTAGCTAGCCAGCTGCTGCTGCTAGCTGTTTACCGTTCCCACCGGCCTGGGACTAGTCTTGCAAAGCTAACAAGCTAACATACCGTGTTAGCCAAACATAGCTACACTAAACCTACAACGCTAACTTGTCTGCTTCCTAGACTTGTGCTTTACAAACTGCTAATTGAAGTTATCCTCTCTGCTGCTGATGTTGAAACATACAAAGCTAATAGCTGGAGGTAAAACTGGTGGTTTTCATTCCATTGCACATATTTCTCAAACATGCCATGACTGGCAGGCTTTGACAAGCCCAAAGGCGAGGCTAGCTAACGATAGCTCAAACTTTGACATTGCAGCCACATGCAGTAGCTAGTAGCTCCAGGCCTGCTGCTGCAGACTGAATGAAGCTGTTAAATATTGTGTGCAATTTCTGTAGAGAGACTGAGGAGAGCCAGTATTGGGGACATAAATATGCTAAAGTGGAAATATTCTCCCCCTTCAAATAAGACCCCAAATAGTCAAGATTTTTGCAGCCTAATGTAAGGTTAGCATGTCACATTTCATTCATCAGCTGATACCTGTGCAGTGAATGTAAAGTTATTAAAATTATATGCAGTCCATTGTAGCCGATTGAGATTGATGGCATTTTATTCAATTGGCAAAAAGAGGTCACTACTGACATATTTAGTACATGCATTTGGTCCTTTTTGGGCGGGGAAGTGACACCGGTCTATGGGCAGAGGCATTGCACATCACCCTGCAATTTCTGTAAAGAGACTGAGGAGACAAGAGATTGGGGACATAAATATGCGAAAGTGGAAATATTCTCCCCTCAAATAACACCCAGATAGTCAAGATGTTTGTAGCCTAATTTAACGTTAGCATGTCACATTTCATTCATCAGCTGATGCTTGTGCAGTGAATGTAGAGTTATTAAAATTATATGCAGTCCATTGTAGCCGATTGAGATTGATGGCATTTTATTCAATTGGCAAAAAGAGGTCACTACTGACATATTTAGTACATGCATTTGGTCCTTTTTGGGCGGGGAAGTGACACCGGTCTATGGGCAGAGGCATTGCACATCACCCTGCAATTTCTGTAAAGAGACTGAGGAGACAAGAGATTGGGGACATAAATATGCGAAAGTGGAAATATTCTCCCCTCAAATAACACCCAGATAGTCAAGATGTTTGTAGCCTAATTTAACGTTAGCATGTCACATTTCATTCATCAGCTGATGCTTGTGCAGTGAATGTAGAGTTATTAAAATTATATGCAGTCCATTGTAGCCGATTGAGATTGATGGCATTTTATTCAATTGGCAAAAAGAGGTCACTACTGACATATTTAGTACATGCATTTGGTCCTTTTTGGGCGGGGAAGTGACACCGGTCTATGGGCAGAGGCATTGCACATCACCCTGCAATTTCTGTAAAGAGACTGAGGAGACAAGAGATTGGGGACATAAATATGCGAAAGTGGAAATATTCTCCCCTCAAATAACACCCAGATAGTCAAGATGTTTGTAGCCTAATTTAACGTTAGCATGTCACATTTCATTCATCAGCTGATGCTTGTGCAGTGAATGTAGAGTTATTAAAATTATATGCAGTCCATTGTAGCCGATTGAGATTGATGGCATTTTATTCAATTGGCAAAAAGAGGTCACTACTGACATATTTAGTACATGCATTTGGTCCTTTTTGGGCGGGGAAGTAATACTGGTCTATGGGCAGAGGCATTGCACATCACCCTTTTGTTGAAACTGATATGATTTGAACATTAAAACACCTGTTTGCTATGTGCATTTTTCTTCTGCAAGGAATGCAGGCAATCTATGAGACGGCTACATTTTTGTCCTGACCAGTACCAACCCTTTTCCTGGCTGTTTGTTTTAAATTATGAATCATCTCAGAATACGTGTATGATGAAGCCAGGGTGACTCATAAATGTCCTTGATTCCTCTGCAGAGCTGCTCCACTACGTGTTATCGACAGATCAGACCAGTTTTCATTGTGTAATAACAGAAATGATCACGTGTAAAAAAAAATATGCGGAATTTAACTAGCTATGTTGTGCAATGAGCTGTGTTTAGGGAGGACCTGTTGAGGCGAGTGATGGAGGTCATCAAACAAGCCAGCATGTATTTTCTTGTTGGTTTATTTTTAACAGGAGCCTGGTGTGAGAGCATCTCCTGACAGTATAATAGTTGCCCAGGAAAGATGATTCAAGACTGCATTCACCTACTGCTACGATGATCTGTGAACATGACTTGCAATTAACTTTTTCTCTCAAAGCGAGAGATACCAACCATGGCTCAAATCTAATTTTAGATTTGGTGGATGCATTTACACCCATTAAATGTTGACAGCCAAGTGGCCTGTATTTCATGACAGCATACATTGCCTTTGGCTTCTTAATGAGCCCATATCATAACTGGTCTTGCAGGTATCATGTGTGAAACAGTTCAGGGATATCTTGAGTTTAGTTTTAGAGAGATTGAAAGGTCTTATGTGATATCAATATCATTTGTCTTTTGAGACTAGACTTGGAGAAGTTGTGAGAGGATGTGTGCACATGTATGACCGCACACATTTTCACAACAGGCCTACCATCCGTCTGTAGTGCCAAAATCATTTCAATTATCCCACGCTGCCTGAGAGCAACAATGTGCAGAAACAAAAACTTTCCTTTAGATGTGCAACTATTTCCAACTATATGCACAATGAAAGTCCATACTCAAAATCAGTACATCATGTAGTTAATTACTGCTGAGGCACTCCGTTTTATTATCAGCCAAAACTTTGAAACTTGGCCATCCTGGTTTATCCCAACCACTTCTACATCATAGTCAATGCACAGCACAATCCAGTTAAGATCTGGGAAACATTGTGAAGTTTAAAATTAATATGTATGTAGTAAACCTGCCAGAACTGTACTTGAATTTTTTTATTTATTTTTTTAATCTCTGCAGGACCTGGAGGTGACATGCAGTGGTGCTTCTCTCAGGTGAAAGGAGCCATTGATGACGACGTAGCTGAAGGTATGAGCTCTGCCAAGAACTAGTATTTGTAAGCGTAAAGCACAGATGTCTGGATCTCTGTGGTGCCACTCCTACATACTGTTTTTTCTGAATCCTTGGCTCTATTGCAGCTGTGTGTTAAGTTATTGCTAATGCAAACCAAACACTTCTTCCTCTTGCTACTTCACATTAAAAGCTTTCCACTGGCAAACCACGAGAAGGCTCTTATTTGTACAGGAAGTACAGCCTTATTTATCACTGAGGTTAGTGACTGACTACCAAGTCCTTGCATAGATCAATCTTGAATCAAACGGCAAAATATGGATTTTTTTAAAGCACTTTGTTTTCAGAGGAGGATTTAGTAATTCAGAAAGAAATGGTAAATGAAAAAAACAGCCACAGTGAGCTGGGTAAATGAAGAGCCTCAGATGACAGGTACCACTTGGACTGATTTTGGTTGCTCATGTTGTGGTGCAGGTGTCCTGACTATAGGAAAATTCAGCAGGCCAGATGGCTGGTAATGGACAGAAGTTCAGAGATTCTGAATAATATATCCATGAGTGTGTGAAGGCTTATCCGACACATTACAGCCATTTATACTCCTATTAGACTGGATTTCTGGAGAGTTATCACAGCAGCAATAATTTCTCCTTCTGTCTCAATGCAAGGTAACAGTAGAACTAGTACCTTTCCACCCCGAATAGTTTCTCTTGATTGTATTTTATCAGATGTTTCATTGAGCCAAAGATGCAAATTGTCTGGTAATTGTAGTTTATTATTTTGTTTTCTATACCCCAATATGTGAAAGAAATTCCTATTGAATCACTGCACTCTTTGTCTGTAACGTGTTGTTACGAACACAGCAAGGATGGCCATGTAGCTGGAATCTAGAATGGCAACATGCTTAAATCAGTAATGTTGTTCAGTTCATGATGTTCTGCAGCAGTCTGGCATGTTTCAACCCTTTAAAGTATTCCGACAGCGGAGTGACAGAAAAAACGGTACATTATCTTCGGCCTACGTTCTCGCTCTCACCGTTCTTGATTCACGCAGCATCCACATATAGATGGTGACTTCCATTTGCCATTAATAAGTAATGTATTTTAGTAATGGGGTAGGTGGTTTGCTGTTGCCGTTGAGTCTCATTTTTAGACCTGTGATGGACATTCCTCTTTATTTATGCATTTATAGGCTAAATAGTTGAATTAATAGAACAAATTCAATCATAGCTGATGGATAATGAAAAATAATTACAGCTTAATAATAATCTTAATAATAATAATATCTTATTAATAATAATGATAATAATAATAATAATAAATAACCCTAAAAGAAGGGCAGTTTTAAGTATGTCCTCAAGTAGCCTTGCTTCTAGTTCAAATATATTACTCCCTACTTTTGGCCACAGGGAGTACAATGTATACAAAGACCTCCTACCACAACCTTTTGCATCATTGTCTTTCTGCTCCAGTGGGTAACAAAGGGTTAAGTCAGTGTATATGTGTGTGTGTGTGTGAGTGAGCAAGTTTCAATTTATAAAGCATATGTACCACTGCTGGGGGTAACATGTAATGCTGTCTAAGTGAGGGGGGAAACTAGGTTACTGATGATTTTCCGTATGCTCTACATGCTCTGACTTCCTTCTGCATCTCCGGCCTACACGCTCGTCCATCTAGTGCACAGATAAATCCAGGGTTAGCAGGGATTAACTGAGTGGTTCCTCATTCACTTTAGTAATGGCAAGAAGTCATTTTATGTTTATACACCAATTTAAAAATAACATTATCACATGTGCATGTTTAAATGTCTGTCATGTTTGTGTTTTTTTGCAGCGGACATCATATCCACAGTTGAGTTTAACCACACAGGGGAGCTGCTAGCCACAGGAGACAAGGGTGGCCGTGTAGTCATTTTCCAGCAGGAAATAGAGGTACAGCTGCAAGTTTCTCTTCTGTTGACTTTTATTCCCACACATTATCATTTCAGAAAAGGTCACCCCCGGAACTCAATTACTCAAAGCTTAAAAAACACGATTATTTTGGAAACTATTCTGTAAGCAAAGTGATTAGTGACTAGTGATATGCTTTACATCCAAAAGTAGCTGTCACTTCTTGTTTAAAAGATGGATATGTCTTTTTTGGAACAAAACGTATCAAATATTGAACAAAAATGGTCATCACTGGCTTGTTCTTGTCTAACATGTGCTCTTTTCATCTTTGTCTGGTATTTCACCTGGCTCCTGCGCAGAATAAGAATCAGCCTCTGTTCCGGAGCGAATACAATGTTTACAGCACTTTCCAGAGCCATGAGCCCGAATTTGACTACTTGAAGAGTTTGGAAATAGAAGAGAAGATCAACAAGATTCGCTGGCTTCCTCAGAAGAATGCTGCTCAGTTCCTGTTGTCAACTAACGGTGAGTTAGTCATTTTGGCTAACCCGTCTTGTCTCATCACCCCAAAAAGCACATGAACTTTCTAGTAAACAAACACAACGTGCGCTGTGCACCTCATCCCCCTCCCACCTCTACTGAAATTTGATCTCCTTCATGTTGCCGGCAGTAAATTGTACACGGCCTGTTAGACACTAGTAGCTCCGTTAGTCTTTATATGAACAAACATAATATTACGTTAATCACCTTGTCATATTGCTTATTACTAATGCAATACACGTTGAATTTAGCGCTTTGACGCCGCCGGCACAGGTTGCTGATATCGGCTATTTTTTAATTTGTCATAATGACAAAAGTGGTTCAGCTGGTTTGCATAAAATTAAACCGGTTTAAACTCGTACACCAGACTGGACCGGCAGAACCAGAAATCAACAGTAGTGACAAGTAATGTTTTCCACTGTCTACCTCAAACACAATATCCAGGCTCTCTTCACTTTTCATGTATGAAGGCATTTTCACAGTGATCTCATAGAGGACAGATAGCACTGCACAACAAGTTATTATTACATGTTACTGCATCTGTGTGTTATGGGCAAATCAAATGGCTTAAAATCTGTGGTTATAGACCAGCTACTTGAAGACCTGAAGTTTTGTTTTGTTTTATTTTAATTTTAAGGCACTAAAAACTCTTAATTATCGCTGGAGATTTAAAGTTATCAGAAATATGTAACCTTGGATAAAAACAACCGGACTATATAGGTAACAGCAGATTAAAGAAATTTGTATTGCTGCTTTTGTATGCTAAGAGTGTGCAGTTGTCTTTGGTGCTACTGTTATTGACATAGTTATTTTATTTTTTTTGACAGATAAGACAATCAAGTTGTGGAAAATCAGTGAACGAGACAAGAGACCAGAGGGCTATAATCTCAAAGAGGAGGATGGACGCTACAAAGACCCCAACACTATCACGGCACTGCGGGTCAGTCCTTGAATCAAACACAAACTGAGTGGTATTTCAAGAGGTGGGATTACTCAGACAGAACAAGGTTTCTACCTAGAACTGAAAATAATCTCTACACAATATGTTTGGTACTTAATATATTGAGACCGCAGTGCTGCCCAGTTTAGGAGGTTTGCTTCGTGAGGTAATATAGACTGCTCAGATTACCTGCCCTGTGGTTACACTGATGGTTACTGTTGATGAAATGTATTCAGACGTATGACTCACCCTGAAAATCCACTCAGGTTCTAGTTATTCTGGTTGATGGCACCTCTTTTGGGTGAAACTATGCTGGTAGTTTTCTGAGATCACCAAATTATTAAAAGGATCATATAGTAAGTTTTCCTGTCCTAACAGGAACAGGTGTGACAAAACTGAGTCATCTAACAGGACTAGCTAAATGTTAGTCAAGCACTGTCTTTATGACATTGTCTTCCTGAGATTAGCCAAAATAACTGACAACACCTTTGTGGGTGTAACATAGGTGTGTGGTGGCTATAACCGTGGGTACTGTTTACCTACCAACATGCATTTACACAGGTAATAGCTTTGTATGATGTAAAAGGAACTTGGAAGAGAAGTTAATTCTTGTTATCTTACATTTTTAGATCGAAATACCACTAATTACAAATCTGACAAACTTTGATGCAAAAGTATTAAACATGGGTGTGTTACGAGTCGGAAAAGATTACCGGTTTGGCTTCCTTTTCTGTTGCTAACAGCTAAGATAACTGCAGCTTGCAATTTGTGCTGCCACAGTTGCTATTCAAGTTAATATTTGGACTCCTGTCAGAATTCTGCTCCTTCTGGGTGCATACTTATCAAGGCATTCAGCCAAAAAGCTCACTGTTTACACTTCCATGCTGGCACAAACATTTAAAGAAAGACAATTCAGGTATTAATAAAGATAAATAAATATTTCTTTACAGTGACTCTGCATCCAGCAAGTGCAGTAGAGACTGATTCCACATCTCTTAATATCGTATGCCCTGTGGAGACTGCTGTATTGATTTAAATTGAAGCAAATCTGTTTGTTAGACTCACATTAGATGGACAACTAAAAAGTGTCTGAAATTCTTCCTGTATAAAGAGGGTGTTAGTGCTTTCTATTTCATCCAGCTAATTGAATACATAGAACACTGCGTGACACACTGGCTACATGCTTTTGATCTTTCAGAGGTTGTAGTGAAGATACTGGTATCATGTTAAACTAGAAAAAAACTGAGGAATCCATTGACACCACCCATGTCATACTAGCTTGTCAGGAAGGAGGCTAAATAACGCTCCAAAGTTGTGCTAAATTTTGGCGTGGAAAAACTGAACTGGCATGGCCATTTTCAAAGGGGTCCCTTGACTTCTCACCTTTAGATATGGGTACCCACGAGCCTCCCCTTTAGAGACATGCCCACTTAATGCTACTCCCATGCAGTTTTTTACATGCAGTATAAATGTGTTACTATTCTAAAAATGTTGTATTTCTGGTGTGTTCTTTATACTAAGACAGATTTCCTAAAATTAGATTTAAAAGATCGCGATATATCGCCTTGCTTACAGTATCGCACATATTATTTATATATATATATTGAATATATTACATTATATTGAATCATTACCCCTGTATTATGATACGTACTGTATCACCAGATTCTTGCCAATACACAGTTCTAGTCTTTATTATGAGTTTTAGATTAATTCCCGTTTGTTCTCATCTCAGGTACCAGTTTTAATACCCATGGACCTCATGGTGGAAGCCAGTCCACGGAGGGTGTTCGCCAACGCCCACACCTACCATATCAACTCCATCTCAGTCAACAGTGACGATGAGACTTACCTGTCTGCAGACGACCTTCGCATCAACCTCTGGCACCTCGAGATCACCGACCGCAGCTTCAGTATCCTTAAATACATGAGGGCATATTTGCCTGTGCACCTGCCTAATCCATGAAACTCATCTGAGTATGAGATTATCTAATGCCAGGTTGATCAACATCAGTGTCGGGTGTGAGCAAAAATGTCATAAAGCCTGATATGTTTTCATCACCTGACATGAAAAAGTTTGACACTTGAAACGTTCGATAGGGAGAAGGGACAAGGGAAAGAGTTTAGAAGAATTAACAAAGGTGGCAAAAATAATGCCGTCATACATGACAAAGGAGTGGAAATATTTTGTGTTGCAAAAATGTACTGTACACATTATCATGTGTACTTAAACCAGGCGCGCCATCATCCTAATCACTCGACAGGTGTATTCCTTAACCCTGTGCTTTTCAGATATTGTTGACATTAAACCGGCCAACATGGAGGAGCTAACGGAGGTGATCACAGCAGCAGAGTTCCATCCTCATCAGTGTAACACCTTCGTCTACAGTAGCAGCAAAGGAACCATCCGTCTGTGTGACATGAGGGCTTCAGCGCTGTGTGACAAGCACTCCAAATGTGAGTACCTACTCTGGTCACTTTTAATCACCATTCCTGGTCACTTTTAATCACCATTCCTCGACAGGTGGCTTAAGTACTGGATTCATTAACCACCTTACACTCCGACGGCCTGCCGGCGAGCCCGGACACTATTCTGTCTTTCAAAGGCTGTTGCGGGCTGAGTTTTAACACAAACCCTTTCTCATCCGTGAAATACGGTATCTATATGTATGTATCCGACAGAGCTAAAGGGGGACTTGTGCCTCAGTATCAGAAGCTGAGGGGCGTGACAAAGTGGCGGTATTTTACTACCTGAACGGGCTGCACACCCTGCATGCTGTTATTGGCTGGGGGTTACACACCCACGCGCTGTTGGCGCCCAGAAGAGTCCAGAGGAAATCAGTGGGCCTATATTTAACTTAATATTGACATAATATAATGTAATAGATTTGCTAAAAGCAAAGCTACGAGCATCTGTGTACATATACTGTCTGCATGTTATATTGGCGATTGGGTGGCTCAGGGTTTCCTTTGAAGGAGTGTCGTGGTCTAAAAAAGTTTGGGAACCACTGAAACTTTAAAAGCACATCAAACTGATAAGCAAAGTATTGGTCACAGAATTATGCTTTCTGAGCTAAGAGGGAGGTACTTTTCTGGGAATAATGAACCTTTTCCACCCATTACGTTTGTCATTTGTGAAGTTTATGGCATAAAAGTCGGACTATATTTCATCTCACCTATGTTTGTATTATCTTCCTTTTCTCTTATCCAGTGTTTGAGGAGCCAGAAGATCCCAGTAATCGCTCCTTCTTTTCTGAGATCATATCCTCGATCTCAGATGTAAAATTTAGCCACAACGGACGCTACATGATGACCAGAGACTACTTGTCCGTTAAGATTTGGGATCTGAACATGGAGAACAGGCCAGTGGAGACCTATCAGGTAAGGCTGACAAACAATCCACAGTAACAATGTGTCAGGTTTGTTACACAAGTGTAAACAGGTTATGAGCGACTTATCATTAGCATTGAATTAACACCATTTGGAGGGCCTGTTGCTCCAGACCCCACAAAGTGTAGAGTGGCAGGCATAGTCAAAAAAGCACTGGAGTTTTGCCTCTTTGCTTCTATTCTCTTTGGCCACAGCTCCAATGTTTTGAAGTTGGACTGCAGTTCCCATTTTAATATGCTAGCTCTCAGTGCTACATGATGCTACTTTAAGAGTCTCTTGATAGTGATATTGTAATATCAACAGCATTAGAGACTGGTGATGTATTTTTAGTGCTGCACAGCAAATGCTTTTACCACACTGATAACAATGTTTGAAGTCTGTTTCATGCATCCCACCACTTGAACTGAACCTAAACTAAATTTAATTTATATCTAAATTCACCTGGGCTTGGTAGGCTTAACATTTTCATTATGGGGAAGGACTGTTATGTTGTTTAACCTAGTGTCTGAATAAAGTTGTTTAAAAGTCAGGAGATGTATTGTTCTCTTAAAGTCTCAACAGAAATGACATCAACGGTAGTATTTATTTTATATTGCCCATGTGATGTTTGTTCTCATTTCAAATTCAATTCAATGGCCAATGTGCATTTATTCTAAATGGTGATACTGTGCTGTAGATATGCTGCTGTCCTCTTCTCTCTAAACGATGGCCACACCTTTTTTTTAAATCTTGCCTTGTAATTCCACATATCGGCCACTTGGAGGCACCATAAATCCATGGTTTTGCTGTGCACTGGTGTTTGTATAGAGTGTGTTCCATTGTGATGAGCTTCTAGATAATATGATAAGTACATAGATGGTTTCCGTGCACAGTGCGATGCTTACAGTGGATGTGAATCTTTAGGTAGCTCCTTCACACCTGCTTCTGATCATTACAGGTTCACGAGTATCTGAGGAGCAAACTGTGTTCGCTGTACGAGAATGACTGCATCTTTGACAAGTTTGAATGCTGCTGGAATGGCAATGACAGGTGAGGACATGCACCAAATAACACCTCATGAAAAAAAGACTTTATATTTAAAGTAGCACTGTCTTTGTTTACTTTGTTGCTGCTGCTTATCTTTGTTTGGAATATGAAGATTTTTTTTTGTTTTCGCTGATGGTGCCTGCAAATTAGGGCAAAGCTCTTATATTGCATTCACACCAAGAGTGATGCAAATTTTTGCCACGCTTTACTCCCGCGAGTTGGACGGCCGGTATCATTTGTGTTCATTTGCGCTAGAAGCACCGGAGACGAGAAGGAGCTTTTCTTTCTGCCATCAACCATGGAAGAAATAACCGCTGTTGCTGCTTTGTACATGTTGTGGAAGTCCCAGATATGTCAGAAAACCAAACGCTGTCGTGTCTGGGTTCATAACATCACCCGGCGACGAGCTGTATACACATACTGTTCCATTGCACTGACTGTATCTAGTAAGCCACATGTCACTACTTCAGTATGAACCCAAAATAAACTGACTGTGCTGTGAATTAATTGCAATAAACACATCAAAGGGATACTGAAATAACTACATAATAATGCCGATTTGTAAAAAGTCTGAATTCATGATTTGTCAGGTCTGTCTGCAAGACAACAAGCAAACAACTTTTAAATTGCTTGTTTTCTGAATGGAGTTCGGATTGATCAAAGCTATGCAGCTGCTCCATCAACACTCAAGATAAAGTCATCTAGGCATAAATACGCCAGCGATGTTGTTGTTTATACCATAGACAGTCTGTGGTAAATACACACACATCTATACACGGCGACGAAAGGAGGAGAATCTCAACGCTAATAGGCTTTCACGACACAGCGTCACACAAATTTTTTATTTGAGTTAAAATATTTCAACTCCCGAATGATGGGAATTTTGCGTGTTCGCGTCGCACCATTCGCGTCACTCGGTGCAAATCTGCATCTATTCGCCTCTTTGTATGTAATTGCGCTGCGCAAAAAGTTCGCTTCGCTCTTTGTGTGAATGCGCCATTAGTCTTGTAATGTAACTATAAACTAAGATTTGAAAGTGCTGATCGCAAGACCTACTTTATAGTTGACAAATTTTGCTTTTTGTTATTCAGTCTCAATAAGTTGCTTTAAATTAATTTTGATATCAGCTGCATACCAATGCTGCATTTATATTAAGCCTAGTACTGAGATTTTCACTTAAAGCATGCAAATCTTTTAATTATGGACATTACTCCAAGATTACTTGCTGTTAAAGGCTCACATGCCTTTCTCATATTCCCCCCCCCATCAGTGTGGTGATGACTGGCTCATACAACAACTTCTTCCGGATGTTCGACCGCGGCCAGAGGCGGGATGTAACCTTGGAGGCCTCCCGAGAAAACAGCAAGCCCATGCAGGTCCTAAAGCCTCGCAAAGTGTGCGCAGGCGGCAAGCGCAAGAAGGACGAAATCAGCGTGGACAGTTTGGACTTCAACAAGAAGATCCTTCACACTGCCTGGCACCCCCAGGACAACATCATCGCAGTGGCGACGACCAACAACCTCTACATATTCCAGGATAAAGTGAACTAACACCGGGGTGAGCGTACGTGAGATCCGGCGTGGGTGACGTCACGCGTACCACCTGCAGCCTCATCCAGGGTGATCTGCGGTAACCAGCATCCCTGTCCGTCGCTACTGGGTGACCAGACTTTGCCACTTTGTTCTAGATGTGGACAGAGGAAGCCTCGCTCTTGCCCATCATCAGCCTGTTTGTGGCAGAGTAACACCTGCCTTGTTGTTTAAGTGATGTTGTGCCAATTTTTTTTTTTCCCCCCCTTTGGTATGGCTTTTTTTTGCCAGCCCACCTGCCCTTTTTCTCCCCTGGGGTAACATGGGTAAACAAGTTTAATTTCCTTAAAATTCTGAATACAGACACACTTATTTTTATAACTTTCCCCCCCCCAAAATGGCTCTGTGGTAGAAAATGAAAAACACTTATTTAGTATGTCCCCTTATTGTCCTGTGCCATTGTAGTGTTTATTTTTCTAAGAAAAAATTGCCAGTTTTTTTTTTTTTTTTTTTTTTTTGTGTATACACCTTTTATTAATTCATCCGTTATACTGTCATAGTATTCTTTGAGTCCCTTCACATGTCTCCCCTCGTTCATTAAACCATGCATACTCAACAGTCACAAATGTATGCCCACAGTTTTCTTTAAGCACTTGCTGCTCATACATACAGGACAGCAACACCTCGGCGGTTGCCTCCAGGAGTTTGAGAAGTACAGTGTGTATTCACAGATTGAAAGCCCGGCCCGGTGAGGAGTTGTCCCGCTCAATGTTGCTGTGCCTCAGGCTCTGGGTGGTCAAATAAGTCCAGACTCCAGAATAGATTTTTTTTTTTTCTTTGGATTGGCTCTGTGTCTTGACATCTTCGTGCATCGGTTCCTCTTCCTCCTTTTGTTTGTGTCCGACAATAGTCAGGTATAAGAGATAGCCTATTCAAAGATAATTATTATGATTGTCATATTTATATTAAAAAAATGTTAAAATGTCACCAGATTTGTTCCGTCCTATTTTGTGAAACGAAGCCGGACCTTACACATTTTTTGAGTGATCTTGAGTATTGTCTTCCCATGGTGTACCACAGCTCTGAAGCAGTATTTCACAACAGGGATAAAACCTTTTTTTTGATTTGACACTGGACTCTTGCTGCACCAACTAAAGTACTTGGATGTGTTGTAAGTTTAAAAGAAAACATTATGAGGCATTAAGTCACTTGTTTAAACTACTGCGGACGTTACTGCTACTGTATGTAATGGTACAATAAGCTGCTCAAGGATTTGCAGCAGTTGATGTCTCCACACGTATTTAAAAATGTGGACAGTTCAGACTATATTGATGCCTCTAGTAATGTATAACTACAATTTTAATCTATGACGGTGAAGATAATAAAGGAACTACTTTTTGCACCCTTGTGATTGCCTGATCGTTGACGAGATCTCATTAGTGCTGTGCTCTAGTTTTATGCAATGTGTTATCCATCTTAATGCCTCTCGGGTAACAGTAGGGCTGTGTATTGGCAAGAATCTGGTGATCCGATGTGTATCATGATACAGGGGTCACGATTCAATATATTGCGATACTGTAAGCAAGGCGATATATTGCGATTTTTTTTTTTTTGTTTTCAATTTGATTTTAGGAAAACTGTCATGGTATAAAGCTCACACCAGAATTAAACCATTTTAGAATAGGTAAAAATAACGCATTTATACCCAAAACTGCATGGGATTAGCATAAACTCAACATGTCTGTTAAGGGGAGACTCGTGGGTACCCATACAACCCATTTTCGTTCACATATCTTGAGGTCAGAGGTCAAGGGACACCTTTGAACATGGCCATGACAGTTTTTCCATGCCAAAATTTTGCTTAACTTTGGAGCGTTATTGAACCTCCTTCTCAACAAGCTAGTATGACATGGTTGGTACCGATGGATTCCTTAGGAGCCTGCTACAACCTCTGAAAGATCGAATAGCGGCGGGTCTGCTGGCGGAAGAGGTTAATTAAAAATCGATAGTGTTTTGGAGAATCGATACAGTATCCCACAACATATCGTGATACTCGTGTATCAATATTTTGTTACACCCCTAGGTAACAATGACAATGTATGATCCTCAGTGTTGTACATCAGTTGCTAAATCTAGTTATAAGATATCCTAGATCCATGTTTACATTATAAACAAACACAGGAGCTGATTTTACTGATTAGAACACCTTCAGCTGCAGAAGAGGCAAGAGTTTAAGCCAGTGTTTCTCCATTTGGGGTTTCTGCTGGATTTCAATAATTAAAAAATTGCAAACACCTGGCATCCCAGGGCCTGAACCCAGCTGTGAATCTGTCCCTAATCTGGATATAATGAAAACAAACCCGCTCTAGTAGTGGACCACTGAAGAAGGGTCGCTGCAATCAGCTGATGTTGCTGTCTGGTTGGCTGAGACTTGAGAGCACACATCTGCCTCGTGTCTCGACTGGCATGTGGTGTGTACGTGGTTGCAAGCACGCGCCTCCTCCTACATGGCTATAGCACCCAATTACCACATGCTTAATTGTTTGCATTTGCACTTTCTATAATAATAATAATAATCGATGCTAATGGTTCATGCATGCTGTAGCCTGTGTGAATGTTTTTTTTCTCGTTATGTAATTCCACTCAATTCAATTCAATTCAACTCAATTTGCTTTATTGGCATGACTGTCAGGTGAACAATATTGCCAAAGAGTCAATTCAATAATAAAGAAAAAAAAAAGAAAAAAGAACAAAATAAAAACAAAAACATATATATACATATATACAATTCATTAAGCAAATTACAATATATAGATATTTAAAAAGAACATGCATGTAAATGGAAGAAAACAATAAAGAAGTAGTTAAAGTTTGTTGTGTCAATAAAACAAACAAACAAATAAAAAGCAATTAATAACAATATATTGCAATATCAAATGATAAATGTAAAAGACAACAAAAAAGCAAAAAAAGTGTGAGTTACATCTATTATGTGTTGTTGTGGTCGTCTCTTAGGCTGTGACATGCACTGACATATCCTCCTAATTCCACTCCTCTCTCTCCTTTTGTTATCAACGGGACGGTGTGACGTAGTGATGGGAATTCCGGCTCTTTTTAGTGAGCCATATCATTTGGCTCAGCTCACCAAGAAGAGCCGGCTTTTTCGGCTCCCAAACTGCTCTTCATTTTACCACTTCTGCCTTTTATAATTCAGCCAAATTTAGCACAGTTTTGACCTATGATTAGTATGTGTGCACATATATCACTTAAATTATTCAATATAATTATACTAAACCTTATAATTTCCAAAATACCGTAATTTTACATGCTGCTTCGTTTCCGACTGTCACTCATCTTGTCTGCTATTCGCGCACCCCACTCCTCTCTCTTTCTCTCCTCCTCTTCCTCCTGCTCTGTACCTGTAGACTGTCAGCGCGCCGCGCACCCCCGCCCCTCCCTGCTTGATGGTAAGATACTTGTTTGTCATCACCTGATTGGTCGCATGGACATCATTAACACAACATTTAGTCGCCATCAGTGCATGGAGTGCCCGTGGCGCGGAGAAGATCATCCTATCATTCTGCCTTGAATTAATTAAAGGGACTGTTTGTAACTTTTTACACGTATAAATCTACCGGGTCGGTGTCCCATGCGCGCTCGCATATGCGCGTTCGCGTGTGGCCGGAGTCTCTGCTCCTCTGCCTGCTTGCCTTCACTCACACACTGCGCGCATTCTCGCTGTCTCGCTCCACCTGTACACGTGCATGCGCGCTCACTACATACTGCAGAACAGTAAGTTTAGCTCTGAGAATATGTAGTAAATGTACAGTGGACGTTTGTGCAGAAATAAATGCTGCAGCTCCTCCAGACCAACAGAGGTTTTCCGTGTCTTGTGAAGTGACGGGGCTTCGCAGAGAGAAACGTTTATTTCTCCGACCGGTATCTCGGGATACCGGGAGGGAGGCTGAAGCAGGAAAAGCCAACACTAGGATCAGCATTGATTCATGGAGAGACCTTCGTCTGGTCAGCTAACATTACTGCCAAGCGGGTGAAATATAGAGTGATATTGTGGTTTTAGCTGACGTGTGTCGCCTCACTGTGTTGAGCGATGCTTGTTCATGTCTATTTAGAGCGAGCAAGCGCGAGCCCGACGCTGACTTTCGTTGACTTAACGGCCACAGGTGTCGCTGTTAACAAGCATTTCTGATTCTTACAAACAGTCCTTTTAAAAGAGCCGGCTCTTTGAACCGACTCGTTTGCGACCAACACATCACTACGTCATGCAGCTCCTCCGGTGGAAGGTCTGAGCGGCTCTCGGCTGCTGCAAGAGCGAAAAACAAACGGCTGCGGTGCTTTAGCTTAGCTTAACCGCTCTCTCTGAGGAAAACAGAGTAACACACTCCGGGTCAGCTGTTCTAGTTGTACTTCTGAATGTGTGCAGATAAAGTAGTGCGCGTTTTAGCACTGACTTGAGCCTTTTTTATGCTACCCTTCCTGCTCTCCAGGCAACCATGTCCGACGCTGTTAACACTACTTCTACAGACAACAACGGGCTTAACGGTAAGATAACTGTTACCAAACTGCTGGACTGGAACAGCCTGTCAGTGTGTTTACTTTCAGAGGAACATGTCTGGGTACATTACTGTATTTTAATAATAAGTTTATTGAGCGTTCTGTGTCATTAAATGTAGTTTATTATGCCCGTTTTTGAAGCTACATTGAAGGGGAGAGAACGCTATGTTCCGTGTGTTTATTGACAGTGGTTCAGCCAATGGGGTTTCGAGAAGCGTTGAGTGACAGGCGAGTGAGCCAATCAGCGATTCACGCGGAGCGGTGGAGGCGGGTTTAAGCTTTGTCAACAAGGCGAGATGGAAGAAACTGGTAAAAAATGGGGGCAGATAAATATTAGATTATTTTCACGTTAGTTGCTGTAGTTTACAGACAGTTATATCTTTATACATGACAGAAATCGGCGTAGATATTATTATATATTATATATTATATTATATAATATATATTTATATTATATTTATATAAATATATATATTTATATTATTATTATTATTATTATTATTATTATTATTATTATTATTATAACGTTTATAGTCTTTCATTTTTAAAAATAATCCCTTTCAAAGTAATAAGGGATTTCTAAATATATTACTAACTCAATTATCATTTGACAAATAGCATTTTTTACTGCCTTATTTCATGTGTGTGGAAATGTATCACCTGGGGCTGGTAATTCAAAACGTGGAGGTAAAAAAAACAACTTCTTGTACCTTTTGGTCCTAATTATGCCTAGCATTATCAAACTAATCTGTACTGAGACAATTTATTCAAAAAATAGACATTTATACAAAAAACAATCCAGTCAAAAGACATAAAACCACATTTTATGGATACAAAAATGTTGAGCCTTGGCTATTAAACCAATGAGAACTTCCTTCTTTCCCTGTTAATAACTCATCGTAGTTAATAAATGTAATAAATAAGATCAGAATGTCTGCAATGCCTTGAGGCAAATATTTACAATTTAAAAAATTCAAGTAAAATCTTCTCCCCTTTTCTCTCAGCCAGAGTTTGTAAATGAGTTTTGACTTGAAAGAAAAGATAAGAGCAGTTGAAATGAGTGCAGTGGTGAGTTGTCACTTTCTCAGATGCCCTTTTTGGGTTGTTTCCTCTCTGAACTCTGCACTCTTCTCTGTTGACGGTCCAACCTGAGGACCAGTGGAGGTAATATGGATCAGAATGATCCGGATAATGAAATCTCCATTTTCTCAGTCAAGGATCAAAAGGACCATACTGACTTTGACCCAGTTTTTAAAAACAGTGACAGGTTGGATCACGGTGATCTCGAAATGACATGGGAAGTGAAGCCTAGGCTATTTGTCAATCTATGTCAAATCCACCTTTGAGGTGGGATCCAAATGATCCTGAATTTTGCCATCAAATTGATCCAGATTTCTGCCTTAAATTTTGAAATACTCAAATGCATGAGCTTGTCTGGATTAAAGGGAGGATTTGATCGCCAAATCCAAATATTCAGGATTAGAAATCTTTAGATCTGCTTTGAAATACCCAGTTTTCAAATCATATCAGAATTTATCCAATCCAAACAATATAGTCCTGTGAGATCATTGAAATACTGGCCCCTGAACATTCAGTTATTCAGTTGGGATAAGCTACATACAAGACCTCACCTTGCATAAGCCATTTAGAGACGTAAACAAAGGCATGTTTATTACCCTGCTGCACTGACTCAGGAGCTTACTTTGAGCTGTTGTGGTTTAAGTTTTACAGCACTATGGGGGCCCTGACTTGGCATGCTATTTATGGCTACAGTGACAAGAGGACAGACGTTTTGGACGTGATGAAAGGGGGGGGAAGTGTTACAGCACACTGCAGTGTAGGGACACGTAGGCTGGTTGATTCAGAGCCACACTGGGCAGGAATCAAACTTTCCAGTCACTTTTCTCATTTTAAGAGTTACCGTGGAGCAAGCAAGTTGGCTGATGGATGGAAATAATGTTCTACCCTGGTTCACGACCGTAATTGTACATTCAACAGCATGTTAGGTTACATCTTCCCCCTGTTATAGGCTATGAAATGGAAAGCAACACAAGTTTTGTTATAATGTTCAAGTCTGGTATTCCTGTTGTATATTTAAGAGCAGTCCAACTTTTTACATAAATACTATATCTGCCAGTTATGCCAATAACAGGAAAAAGACTGGAGAAAGCCTACAAATAGTTCAGAAGAAAGTTGAGAAAGTTTGTGAGCCGGCCGCCATGTTGAGATCAGTTGAGGAAATACCAAGCACCGCCCACCAGCTGGAGCAAACTTTCTCATTTTACAGCTAAACAGTACACTTAGATGTTTCTGAAATTATTTTAAATGAGAAATAGACATTACAGTAACAGAATATTAATTCATATTTGATCAGTGTTCCCTAGTTTGACCGTTTGATTGGAGTTCGCGAGTGATTGACAGCTGCCTCAGTTGAATGAACAGTCAATAAGAATGCTCTCTCTCTGAAATGACCTGTGATTGGCCAAAGTCTCCCGTCACGGGATTTTTTAAAGCCTGAAAACATAACCATGAGGAGGTGCAGAAGTGTAACAGTACATGCTGAGACACTGCTTTAGGGACAATAAGACCTTGCACTGATCAGATGGAGGGGCCAGCAGTGTTGTTATCTGAGACTGTTATTTCTGGCGTTTCCTGGAGCTCTCACACCAGAGTCATTTTGATCTAATACCTGGGATCTTCAGGCAAGAGGCAGCCTCGGCCCTCCTCCCTCCTGCCTGAGCCTCAGTAGATCAGAGAGGTCACACCATGTCTGCTTCCTCTAAACCCACCCAACAGCTGATAACCGATCTGTCGCCAGAATGTTCGGAAAGCTTCAGCACCATGGCAATGTGGTTTTAGTCCACGGAGCGGAGACAATGGGCTGTCGCCAGCAGCTTGGCTCGCGGTCCGCTGTGTAATCCACAGGATGAGTGCAAGTGCTGAGTCGAGGCCAGTTTTAGGGGGGGTGCGGGGTACATCATTTGGGTAGTGGTGGGTATAACTGGCCTGATGATGACCTGTGAAATTCAGTCCACTGAATGCTCATGTGAACATGGTGTTTACTTACTGTTATGGGGTCATGTGACCTGCTCAGGAGGCCTTCCTCTTTTTCATTTTAGTGAAGTGTTTTTCATGATGAGGGATATTATGGAATGTCCCCCCGCCCCCAGTCTTCAAATGCATGCCCTCAGCTGCCAGTCCATGCCCGAGTTCACGTACAAACCGGGAAGGCGTCATATATCACAGTCAAGGTCTACACAGGACACCACAGCACATACACGGGCAGGCATTTACAGCCCTTTCATCACAGAGCAGTAAATAGAGCTTTACTCTTGAACTTCTCTAACTGACAGGCTCAGGCTGTCTGTCTTGTTGTCCCTTCCCAGTTTAGGACTAGGAAATAATTTAAGGCAAAGTCCCCCCCCCCCCTTCCAGTGTCCCCTATGGGACCTTATTTCGGAAAAAAATATGTATGAATCACACCTATGATGTTTGTAAATTAAAAAGACAATTTTGCAAGTCGCAATTTATCGCAGCGAGAGAGATGTCACTTACGCGACTTTTGGATGTAAAGTCTTTCTAATTACATTAGTCTGATACTTCAACAGAAACTGCAACTTTCTTGACCTTGACTTGCATAATTATGTTTTAAATTGACAAACATCATATGTGTGATTCATGGCACAATTCAAACAGGATCAAAAAATATTTGTGTCTCACCGTTGACTACCGTTCATATTTTTTCCGAAATAAGGTCCCATGTTGGTCCAGCAGAAGGGGCGGGACTCCACCTCTCTATTTCTCTATGGCTTTTGAGTAAAAGCCTGTTTTGCTGCACTCTGTGGGAGTGCTGACAAGAGGTACATATTTTGACATGTCATGGCAGGAAAAGCACAGGTGCAAAATTAACATTAATGATGTTTTCAAATTCATTCAGGCGTGCCAGTTTTTGCATTGTGCATGCTGGCTCACCGGGATGCCAAAAATTGAAAATAACCACCATTTATCTCGTTACACCTGTGCTTGTCCTGCTAGTCAAACACCTGTTGTGAAAAAGCCTTTCAAGGCTCCAACTATAACTTTCTCTCCTCTCACTGATTTTTCTGAGTAATCAATAAGATGTTTGATAGTGTTTTTTTTCCGCAATAGACATAAGTTTCACCTGTGCTTTTCCTACTAAGTTAAAATGTCTGATATGAAAAAAGCTTATTGGAACTGCTTGTTTACCTAAAGTGAAATTAATTCCAAAGCTTCTGATGTGCATATACTGTATAATCAAAAGTGAACGTAGCAAAAAATCAGTGGCGATACCAAAACATAAGAATAGGTAGGCATTGCATTGTCCCCTGCTGTAGAGGCACAGGCAGGCTATTATTCTGGTTGCCAAACATGTTGCCAAAAGGGTGGTAATATGCAACAAAATGAAAAAGGACAGAGTCAAATGATGCTTCCCGTTTGCACACTTATGATTTTAGTGGCCAATGTAAGCAAATAGCCTGCTCCTTGGGGCATATCAGATCTTGCACTGAGCAGGATATTGGCTCTTTCGTTTATTGACATGACCGGCTCCGTCTTATCAGCTGATCCCGACTTGTATCCGGACATGTTCAGCAATGCAACGTTTTATGATATCTAATATTTATGTTGTAACGCACTCATGCAGTCCAACTCTTTTACATAAACTCAGTTGAAGCATTACTTTGTAGAATAGTAGTAGCCAAGTATTTAAGAGTTTGTATCAGTACATTTTAAAGGGGACATATGCTCATTTTCAGGTTGTATTTTGGGTTTCTACTGGAAGATGTTTACATGCTTTAATTTTCAAAAAACACATTATTTTTCTCATACTGTCCGTCTGAATATACCCGTATTCACCCTTTTGTGTGAAGCGTTCCGTCTTAGCGCCTCTTTAAGACCCCCTCCCGAAAAAGCCCAGTCTGCTCTGATTGGCTTGTGAGAAAAATATGGTGTACCTTTGTAAAAGTAGTTCTCAAGCCATGTTTGTCTGTTTCTTCCCTCAGGGTCCTGGGTGGAGTTGGAGATGAACAGAGGCACAGCCGCATTAGCCCAATCATCCTCCACAGGCGGCCCGGCCCCAGGCCTGCTGCCCCTCCCTCAGGTGGAGGAAGAGGAGGCCATGGTGGGGGGCCTGGAGCACGTCCCGTCCTCGTCCTCAATCCACAACGGAGACATGGAGAAGATCCTGCTGGACGCCCAGCACGAGTCAAGCCGCAGCAACTCCTCCTGCGACAGGTAGTGTTGAAAGGCAACTCCTCTGCATATGTGAAAAAAAGTTGTATAACGTCTTTTATGGCTCCAGAGGGAGCTGTGTGAAGTCTGATAAATTGTGTCAGTGACAAACGTCAGTTGTGGGCGAAGACTACAAGTTTGAAAATGAAAAAATCTGGGGGTGTAGTTAGAAAGAAGTGGCTCAAGGCTACATTAGCCTAACCTGACCCGCCAGATGGTTTGTTACACAGAACTATCTGAGAAACCATCATCGGAAACTGTTTGGAAAAGGGCAGGCACTTTCAAAAAAAATACTTGGCAGGTGATTGGATGAACCATCTGTCAATCAAACTCTTGCCAAAGCCAGTCGGGAGAAGAGCGAAAACATCGCCTTCAGTGCTGTTCTTTGCTCTTCCTTCAATGAAGAAATACTCTCCAGTTCTGATATAACTGATGCTATTGCAGCATCTACGCTAACCTCTTCAGGAGCTGCCATTGTTGTTTAAAACGAGCAGTCGCCTCTCTGTGTTGTCTCACACACCTAAGCCACAGCCGTAGCTGCCAGTAGCTCCTCACAGGATGCTGATTGGTCGGTGCTCTGGCTTTCTGGACACAAACGCGTTACTTGAAGCCTGACGAGATTTTTTTTCATGTGATATGTGATCCTGTGATTCTCGCATGATCTCTTGACATTGCGAGAATCCAGCTGCTGTGGAAGGTAAACAGTAACCGCTACTGGTAATCGAATCTCCGACCGACCTGTCAGTGGTCAAGTAGTTACAATATGGATAATGTATGTACCAACTTTTTAACAAGGAGGAAGAATGTGTATTTTTTATGCTCTGCTGAATTAGACTGTATAAATAACAGAAACAAAGTTTGGAATGTGTATTTAAAAATGCAATTAACCATTGACCATAGATAGCAAACTAATCTTTCTGTAACGCTGAAACTCCTAAAATAAAGGCTGTTATACTTCCTTATCTTAACATTAGATGCAGACCAGGGCTCAGGAATTACCACTGCGGTTCAAAAGTTCAAAGAAAGTCATGAGTTCTTGGGTTCATCCAAGCCTGTGTTTATAGTTGTGGAAGATTTAGAGCACGTGGTGAATTTGGAGTTGTTTTTCTTGACTTTCACTCAGTGTAGAGCAGCCTGCTTCAGGAGTTACATTTGATTTTAAAACCAAAACAAAATCACTTCCGTGCTGTAGGCTGAGATGATTATAACCCTTGATTTGATGTAAAGTCTGAGGATGTTTCGAAACCTGTTGTCAACATCATTTGTTAAAGGAACAATATGTAGGACTAACAGCTAGCGTTTAAAAACATTGGCGCCGTGGCCCGTCTGCTCCTCCGGTGTGACTGATAGCAGTTAGCGCACGTTTTCGCAATTTGAGGGTTACCTTCTAGACACGACCACGTTATCCTCTGTCCAGCAGCAATAGTTGGAATCACTTCACCGGCTGTGTGTCTTAAATACTCGCTGCCTTGATAACCCAGCTTCACACGGACCACAGAGAGATGTGCCGAGGCTTTGCAGGTCGGGTAGAATCTAACGTTAACATTATCTCTGTTGATCCAGTTAGTTTGCTTGCTTCCATGGCTGCAGAGGGCTGTGTTTGTGTGCCAATTTGTTTGATATGTGGCAACGGCGTGTCGAAATGGGCAGTAAACGGGATCACACCGGCCAAAACAAAAACAGTCTCACCGGACTGGAATGGAAATGTCAAAGGAGAACATACCGGCTGTAGCATTGTTGTCGGTGAAGCGAGTATTTCAAATAAGCACGTTTCCTTAATCTCTGATGACATATCACGGTCATTTTATGATTTATTGCATTAAATATATTACATATTGGTCCTCTAACAATGCCAGTGTAAAGCTGTGAGGTTATGAAATTGGAACACAAAATGAAACCCAAACCTGCCCCTCTGTTCCCATGGCTGGTGTAGTAGAAAATAACGTGAACTGAAGGGATTAGCATATAATTGCATGCCATTTTAATTATTGCTCACGGGATACAAATATCTTATCTGCAATATGATGCGTGTTTACTGGTAAAGATCTGTGTAGACTGTCAGAAATACATTTGATCATGAGGGGAACTTGCAGTTCTACAATTTTTACAGTTGAAGATCATAGTTAAAAATACCATTTGCACTGCAATCACTTTTTAGTTGAACAATTACTTGTTTCTTTGCTGTTTTTTTTTTTGTAATCAGCAGCTCCTTTGTGTTCCCTCGCAGCAGGAAACACAACATTTTTCGTGTTTATGGGGGCATAAAATCCAGGGGGAAATCATCTCGAGTTTGCTAATTTAAAACAATCTGGGTGTTTTTTTGGTGTAAATCAGTATAAAAAACATTAATTGTAGGATAGTTCAAATGTTGAGAAAACAGCAGTCTTGAGTAGCGTGAACTGAAATATACATTTTCAGCCAAATCCTTTCAGCCTAAATGCCCAGATGGCTGCTCATCTATTAACCACCCAATAAAAGCTCACTGGGAAAAGTGAAACTTCACACCTTTTTTATGAGAGGCATTTAATATTGGTCACCTCAACTTACCTCACTATTCCAGTGGGAAATCAGCCCATAAGTCGGGAACATGTTGAGTCAGCTTTGACTCTGACTCGACGGCTGCTCAGCCGTTGAGTTGGCTTCTGAAAATAAAAATGACGTCCTTTTTCACAGCGTGCCTCCCATTTTATTGAGCATGTTAGAAAAAAATCCTGACCCCTTCACCTCCCAGCCACATAATTGCGCTGGTGTGTGTAATCCTGGAAGGCTGCGATAAAGCAGAGCTTATCAGGGAGCCGGGCAGTCAGCTGTCAGTGAGTCACCTGAGGATGTTTGTGAGCATTTGAGAACACAAGAACACTGTATCAACAAGCTGCTCTGAAATAAGCAGGGACGCAAACATCAACACGGCACTGAACACTTTTAGAACAACCCCGGTGTCATGTTACACAAATTTAATTAGGAAAATGTTTTCTTTACGTGTCCTTCCAAGACACACACATTGTCAGAGAGGGCAGAGTACAGCAGGACTTTACTGCTGGATAAACACATTCTCCACTGTCCTAGTTGACGTGTTGTAACGTCAAGGTTTCTCGCACCAAATCTTTAATGAATACTCAGTGCGCATGAAGTCATGAAACTGGAGTTAAACTGAAAGAATAAAGGAAAATATACAATGCAAAATGATTGTCATGTCTTATACATACGGGTTAATATAAGTATAACAAAGCAGGCCTGGTGCTCATGATGTGTTACATTTTATTTCCATAGATTTTTACAGATTTCTTCCATTTACAACTAAATTAAATGAAGCAACACTAAATGAAATCCAAAATATTGAGAATTGAATTGAGAAGTAAAGTTGACCAATTGTAAATTACTTCAATCACATCGCTAATATCATTGGAATAAACTACATGGAAGGAAGGAATTCATTGTTACAAACCATGTCATACTATCTTGTCGCGAAGGAGGCTAAATAACGCTCCAAACTGTCACTGACCTCTGACCTCAAGATATGTGAATGAAAATGAGTTCTATGGGTACCCACGAGTCTCCCCTTTACAGACATGCCCACTTTATGATAATCACATGCAGTTTGGGGCAAGTCATAGTCAAGTCAGCACACTGACACACTGACAGCTGTTGTTGCCTGTTGGGCTTGAGTTTGCCATGTTATGATTTGCATATTTTTATATGCTAAATGCAGTACCTGTGAGGGTTTCTGGACAATATTTGTCATTGTTTTGTGTTGTTCATTGATTTCCAGTAATAAATATATACCTACATTTGCATCAAACAAGCATATTTTCCCACTCCCATGTTGATAAGAGTATTAAATACTTGACATTTTGAACAGATAAACAATGTGATTAATTTTTGATTAATCGTGTTTAACTATGGACAATCATGCGATGTAAAAGAATGACATTCAGTACAGCCCTAGTATAAAACCTATTAACTCACACCTGAGAATCTTCCAGGATGAGCTGAAGATCATAAGGTGTCATGAGTTCATGACTTTGCTAATAAACGAGGCCTCTGATTTGTTGTTTTTTTCACTCTGCCCACAGCCCTCCGCGGCCACACAGCCCCCAGGATGACGGACAGATCATCTTTGACGTGGACGTGAGCGGCAGAAGAGACAGCCTAGTAAGCGCTCTCAGGTTCTCCATCAGTCTGTTGTCATGGCAACCTCAACCACCGGCCCTGTAGCGGTGTATGTACATGAGAATGACAACTGCTGCCTGCCTTTAGTTTCCATGGAGATGGCGGCCGCGCCCAATGTGGATTTCTGTTTCTTTTGCACAGCGTGTGTTGTCCCCATTACTCTTCTTCTTCTTCACTCTTTCTCTTTTGATCTCTGTAAACAAACCTTTTGTGTATTTTCTGTACTGATTTGAGAATGAGTCCATGACACACACATGCATAGATGTACAGAACATGTCTTGAAAGAATGGTCATCATGGACGTAAAGCCTGAAGGCCGAGGTTGCTAAATGACGTGTGTGTTGGTGTCTTTAGTCAGAAGAGGACGTCTTGGACAAGGAGAGGGACATGGACATCCTGATGAAGGACGCAGACTGGGTTGCTGACTGGTCTAGTCGACCGGAAAACATTCCCCCCAAGTAAGTCTCAACTCAGTAAACAGCAACGTGATGTTTCCCCGGCAACTGAGCACACACAGGTGCTCGTTTTTCCAGAGAAAGCGGTTAGTCATTATCGCTATAAAGTTGGTCTAAAGCACAAATATAAAGCCAGCTGCCAGGCACTGTGTATGAAACTCTGATGCAGACAACTTTTGAAGAGTTGAAGGTTAATTGATTTACAAATTAACCCCTTTTATCTCAATCTGACACACTGACACACTGACAGCTGTTGTTGCCTGTTGGGCTTCAGTTTGCCATGTTATGATTTGAGCATATTTTTTATGCTAAATGCAGTACCTGTGAGGGTTTCTGGACAATATTTGTCATTGTTTTGTGTCGTTAATTGATTTCCAATAATAAATATATACATACATTTGCATAAAGCAGCATATTTGCCCACTTCCATGTTGATAAGAGTAGTAAATACTTGACAAACAGATACAAATATTTTAAAAACTATTTTAATCGACAAATGTTACCCAATAAAATGATGTCATAGATTTTGGGACGATCAAGGCAACCAGGTGACTGGTGAAGTCATCTCCTCTAATGATTCCTAAATTATGACCTTGAATTAAAGACTGAGGAGTTGTTTTATAAATTGCTTTAACAACAGATGTTTTTGGGGCATACTTTGGGGGTGTCAGATTGTCGATCAACTGTTCTGTGTCTAAAGTGACTATGATCTTTGCAGGGAGTTTCATTTCCGCCACCCTCGTCGCTCAGTATCACTCAGCATGAGGAAGACCGGGGCCATGAAGAAAGGAGGAATCTTCTCCGCCGACTTCCTCAAAGTCTTCATCCCCTCGCTGCTACTATCACACATCCTCGCTATAGGGCTGGGGTAAGAAAGAAACACCACAGATAACGTGTGCGGTCACTGAGTGTACGTCAAGCCTGACAGTAGTTAATGAAACGTATAGAACTGATTTCGATCAGCATGGATTTTTCCTATTAATTTCATTTTTTTTTTTATCATTTTGCTTTCCCCTGTTAGAAGTCCTTCACATTTTTATATTTCAAAACAATTTTATTGAACATAATGGGTTTTATTTTGAATAATATTTTTAGTTGTACGTAAGCCCCACTAGGGGGAGCTGTACAACCGCAGAAGCGAGTCAGCTGTGTCCTCCCTCCATCCATATCTGTGTGACAAACTGGCAGAGCAGCTGCCGACTGAGAGGTTGCACACCTGCTGTCTAAGAGTGAGCTCCGACTCTCCCAGGAGCCCTTTCTGCTCCTGATAACACATGTTAGAATAATCCCGGCTCCTCAATCAGATAATGTCACAGCAATGATACCTCAGACAGCAGGCTGTTCTTGTACGTGATGTGGCATGCAATGAGTGTCATTAACCTGTCATCATCATCACCCGCATCTCTGTACGGTTACATAACAAGTCATTGTGGTGCTCTCACTGAACTTTAACTGTTGCTACTGTTGGGAAAGGGATAATAGTTTTATTATTGTTTTTTCTGTTTGGTAATGCTCTTCATATATGAGATTTAGAGTTACCGGTTAAGGCCCAGAGACCCCAAGCCGACATCGAAGAACTAGTGGCGATGAAGGCCAACTGTTGCGTCGCCTCACGTCACCTTTGTCTTGGCCGACAAGTTGCATTTGAACATACTGCAAAGACTACAGGTGACGGCCAGTTAGCACGTACGTTCTGCGCCTGCGTGAGAGGAGATAACTCTCCACACCAGCAGGCAGCGGTAGTCTGTATTGGTCATTCAAAAAGGGAAAACTTGGCTAGTGTAGGACAAATCGAAATGCGTGGCTGGTGATACATAACCTGCTCTTTGTCTGTGTTCCTCCTTCTCTACAGAGTCTACATCGGAAAGAGGCTGACCACGCCAACCGCCAGCTCTTTCTGAACCTGAAACAGAAGTGCCTGAGAAGTGGCCACGAGTCGTCGGAGAAAGTTTTGCTGTCGTGAGAAGAACGGCTGTCTCTTCTCTCCCTCTGTCCCGCCTGCCCCCCGCTTCCCCTCCTCCTCCCTGAGATATGACATGTTCTCAGGAGAAATGCATCTGCCTTTTCCTCCCCTCTCTCTCTCTCTCGTCCTCTCCTTCCCCACCTTTTTTTTCTTGATCGGCTGTTCTCTGACTGTCTATAGATACCCCCCCCTTCCTCTCCCGCCTTATATCCTTCACTCATTTGTGTAAGCTTTTCATAGAATAAGGTCATATTTCCCTTTCTCCAGCGATTGGGTTTAATGTTTATAACGGGTGGGTTATTCAGGGAGGGTCACAGCATCAAACCAAACTCTTCTACCACACACTGCCCCTTGATCATGTGACAACAAGGGAGGACGGTCCAGTTTTAGAAGTGACCACAGATTGTGCCACCTACACGAAGTAGCCCATGAAAGGGTTAGACCAAATTCCGAGTCGGCTACGCGAACTGAAAATGTGATCATGCCTTTTTGAAAGTAGCCATTTTCTTTTATATTTTCTTTTTTTTAATTTATTTTACAACAGTGGTGGTTTATTGAGGAGGTGTAATGATGGAAGGCGTTACCATAGTGGCCAGGGGAAGTCTCCAGCTCTGTCTGCCAGACGGGAGAGATTTACGTGATGTTTTTTCAGTTTTTCCATTCAATTCTGCAGCTGAATGAATATTTTGCAAATTGACAATAACTGGAAACCAAGGTGTAGGTGTGTGTTGTGCAGGCAGGTGGTGCATCCCTCTCAGTGTGAACAGTATTTTGTGCTTGGGCCTTATGGGTAGCGGCGCTGCACGGTCCAGAAAGGTTCAGGCGTCTGTCCAAACAGTCGGTGTTGTCCTTCCAATGAGCTTCCTGGTTTGACTGCGACATATCGTAGAGCCGATTTGGTCCCGACGGATCAGTTCCCCCTTACTTTTACTCCAGATAGGGCTGGATATGACATGTGGTGAAGGTTTCATAGTTTTTAAGTCATCGAAAAGGACTCGGTAGCAAAAAGCTTAAAAACCTGAGATTTGAAATGAAGAGAACTTGCTTTGTTGGCATTTGTTTTGAGGAGTCATTTTAATTAAAAGTTAAGTATTTCATGAAAGACAAGGTAAATATTAAACTTGAAATAGTTGACTTTTACTTTCAAGACATTGGTTGCCGTCATCTTTGTGAAAAAATGTCCAGTGGTAGCCAGCCCTGCTCTCTAACACTCCAACACGTTTTGTAAAAAAGGAAGGGAACTTATTCCAGGACATTTGTCGCAGTGACACTGCACATGTGCAGCAGCTTCTAATCGACTGAAGGGAGGTTAGTTTTTACCTAACGAGGCTCTACTTTATGTGTAAACACAGGTACTTAAAGGTCCACAGCGTGATTGAGAAGCTTCACTGCAGTATCTGAGGTTGGACTGTGCTCAGTTTAGTCCCAACTAGTGGACCTTCCACAGCCAGACCTGGGTCAAATACTATTTCATTTTAGAAGTTCAGATCTCATTGAATGCCAAATAGTTTATTCTTTATTTCTGTGTGAAATACAAGGGTGTTTTTTTTGGAGCAAACTCATCCCAAACCAGAAGTAAATAATTCCTAGAGATGTGGTATTTCAGTTATTCAGGAGTAAATTAACTCTTTAGAGCCTCTTCAGTTTTTCTTCCGCTTCTTTTTTTTTTTCTTACTACTTTGTTGACAGATGTACAGGTTTTGACTTCTAGGACGACACAGTGAGTTTCAGTTTTAAAGGTGAGCATTATGCTACCTGGCGTTGCTTTGTTGCCTTTTAAAGAAACATGATTTTATGATTATTGCATTTCAGTGTTACATTTCACGGAACAAGAAGAGAGTAGAAAAATAACATAAGTAACTTCTATGAGCTCTGACGGTCGCCAACGTCCGTCACAACGTTTTGAGTTGCATAGATGTGAACGTATCTGAAAAGATACTACTTCACTTTTTTCTGCTATCGACAGCTACTTGAAATCAAATCAGCCTCTCTTTGAAATAGTCTTGCTGCAAATACTATTTGACCCAGCAGGTCGACTCAGGACGTGTTATCTCTTTGTTTTACCTCTTGTGACAGACTCATTAACTACCAACGATGACTGGGGGTTTGTCTCCATTTCAGCCACACAGGTACTGTTGTATTGTGCGACACACATGTCTGCCTGTGTTTGTACATGCAGTGTTTGACGGCGCTATTTGGGATTCTTCTTTCCTGTTTTGAGTTGTCTGTATTAAGTTTTTTTTTTTTCCCGATGTTGCAGAAAGATTGTGAACGCGCAGAGCGGGAGAGTTTAAAAGTGTGAAAATAGAACCCCTCTTGGTGATGGCAGGGCCTAATGTGAATAGGAAAGGAAAGAGGCTTCCCTCAGACTGCGATGGTCTAACAGTAGTTATTGTAATGATGCATTTGCTTTGTTTTTCTTTTTCCCACTACATTGGAAGATTTGATGAACATTTTGTCATTAAAGATGACCCGAATGAAGCTTTTCACTGAGTGTTCCTTTTTAAAATCATCAAAATAAATCACTGTAAACCTGCAGTTTAAAGGTACAGTGTTTAGGATTTGGTGGCATCTAATGGTGTGGTTGCAACATGACGGACTCCGGGAAGAGGACACGCTCCCTATGTAGATTAAAAGGGCTCATTCCAAGTTAACGAACACACAACGATTCCTAATTTCAGGTGATTATACACTAATGAAAACATATTATGAATATTATATTCCATTTCTGCTAATAGATCCCTGAAATGTGACACACCACTCCTTTAAGGTTCATTATTATTACTGAATATCTAAATATGATTAGTAGCAAATTGGGGAATTTAACCATGCTGCTAAATCACTGGGTATGTAAAACTGTAAAAGGAAAATAAAGGATCTAATTTTGCTAAATGCTGCTTGAAATTCCTAAATTTAATAACCTTTTTAATTGAAATAAATTCCCCCTTTTGTGGATGCTTAAACGTGTAATCCTTAAGGCCTTCAACTAATGATTTCGATTTTTTTGTTCAGTCATTTTTCAGTTTTGATTATAAAATAATCATATTTACAAATGATACAAGAGCACAAAGTGATCAATGTCCTAAAAATACTTGTTTTGTTTGACTAGTCGGCACCAAAAATATGTACAATATTCAATTTACTATGATATGAAACTGTTAGAAGCAACCAAATCTCAAACTTCTCTAAGCAATATTGCCACAAAAGTCTGTAAGGACAGAAAAATGGAAATATTAAAGGGGACCTACACCCATTTTCAAAATTCATACATGTTATTCCTATGGTCTAAAACAGTACAAAGGATATTAGTAAACATGAACAACTCTCTCCCAAATCCAAAAACCAGAGTGCTAAAACTCAACGCCCAAGCATGGTTTACATTTTGTAATACTGTCACCGTGAAGTGTTTTTTCCGCCTCCTTGGGTGCACACCACGTCGCCCTCAGCAGCTGCCACAGGTCCCAACCGTTGTTTTGGGCGTGATCCAAGTCCACAGCAGCAGAAGCTTTGTGCAGCGAGCGAGCACACATAGCTGAGACCTGAGGCATCGGGCCTCTCAGGAAATCACAAGACGTTTCCTAAACTAGCAGGAAATTCCTATGAGCTCTGCTTGACACTTACAGTATGAAGATACTCAGATCAGTTTGGCATTATAGAGCAGCTGAGTTGAGAAGACGCCAAGCTTTTATGAAATGTATTTATTAGACAGTGGACAGCTAAAAACAATTACATTTAGGTTGAAATGTTGGCAAACGATGCATTTTAATGACTCTTACAAAAAAGCCAAGTTGTCCAGAGAACAGTACTTCTTGGTTTGAGACTGTTTATCGTCTCTTGTTTTGAATCTGTAGGTGTCCTCAGTTACCCTACTGTAACAAATCTGTTTGTTTAAAGCTCCTCCTGTCAAATATGACACTTAAAGAAGTGTCAAGTTGTTCTTCGCAGAACCCTCGCCCATTACACTTTTAACCTTAACCTGGATGTTTTGAGCTGCTTGAAACCAGAGCAGGAAGACCTTCAGGAAGACACCATGTCAGCACTGATTTGAACTATCTGAAGCTGCTCAATGGGACCACACACAGCGTCTATGTCTTAAATGTGCCGTACAGAGCTGACTGGGGAAGCACTGCACTCCAGTGGCAGACACTCTGCAGTGCGGACTGTCCTTACAAAGGTTTACCTACAAGTACCATGGACTTTGTTTTGCTCTCATATTTGCTACAACAGGCCTCAAGGTGTTCAAATTTAGCTAAAAACATGATTACATGATGTCTGGGTGTAACTTGTTATGACTGTTTGCATCAGGGCCTTAAAGGTACTATTGATAACTGTGATAACATTCAGCCACTAGATGTCGCACTCTCCCTCCTAGTTCTATTGCATCTACTTCACAACAAGTCGTTGCCAGACATTCACCGTCAATCTCAGCCATTTGTCTGTTTTTTCCACACTAACTGACGACCCAGAGATACCCTGTGAAACCAACGTTGTTTTACTATTAGCTCACAAGCCTTGTTAGATCAAACGTCAGATATCTTCCACAGATATAAACAAAACATTCATTTTGGACCTGACAATTGTTTTTGTTAAATGATTAATTCACAATCATAATATTTTGTTTCAGGAAAAGCCATACTTTTATTTGCCAACTTTCTAAAGGCTCTGTGAATGTGTTATCTAAAACAAAAATATTCGTCAACATAAAAATGTTATCAATAACACTTTTAAACATGACAGACTTTCAAGATATTTAATTTTCTTTCTCACACAATAATGCACAATCTACACCCTTCTGTCCTCCAGAGACTTCAGTGCAGCCATAGAAGAACATCTACTCAGGTAATGTAGGCTGCTTTATGAAGCTTTGAGTATAGTTCTATTTCATCACCACAGTGGGGCTTCATCTCTCAGTTAATATTCAATGGTTTCACTGGGATTTGTTTGCAGGCTTTCCCACTGATCATCCCAGCTGCAGGATATTAAAGCTACCTCACATATAAAGTCGCCCTGCTGTGTTTGTAGTCTCGGCTGCTCGTCCCCTCCACCTCCTGATGCCCAACCTTAACCATCTTGCGAGAGTTTTTGCAATTTGGGGGTTACCTTCTAGACACGACCCTCTTCACGGAGCCAAACCAAACACTGGGGCCATTTCGCGTTTTTGCGCCATAGTAGTAGATAGTACTACTACTAGATAGTTCAGAAGTTTCAGTTGGTGGCAATCTGCAACCACACCGCTAGATGCCGCCAAATCCTACACACTGCACCTTTTAGCTGGCTGCTGGCTCCAGCTCCATATTCACTGTTCAGACATACGAGTGGTATCTGTCTTCTCATCTAACTCGCAACAAGAAAGCAAAAATATTTACCAAAATGTTGAACTTTTAAGCTTTTGAAGTACAATTTATAGTTGTGCAAAGAGGCTGAATGACAGTAGACTAGGACTGTCACAATATCAGACTTTCACTACGCGATTATCGTGGCCAAAAGAATTCACGATATCGCAATATCTATAGAAATTGTGAAAAAAAAAAATCTTTAACTTTATTTATTGGGCATTTTGTCTTTTTTTTTGGCAAATTAAGTAACCACAGCTGTATATATAACATGATTTAACAGCCGATTATTTACACAATATTATCATCTGTGACTTATTAACATGATAACAATATTTAATTTCTAAATATCACGGTTATTGTCAATACCGCTATATCGCGACACCCCTACACAGAACAATGTTCTTTATAAAAACAGCTCTAGAGGCAGCTTCCTGTTTTTCTCTTTCGAAAACGGACGCAGATTTGTGTAAAACAAAGATAATGAGATATTATGTGGTGGCAGAGCATTGACTCAAATATAGCAGACAGTCTAAATGAATGGAATAAATCATAAAAAACATGAAGAAAACTTCTAGAAAATGTCAAAACACCACTTTATGTTCAACTGGTTGAGATTCAGGTTGATGTGACTGTATGCATGAGCCAAATTGGCATTTCAGTTTAATTAATACAATAGATATAAATGTTAGAAGTTCACATAATCCAAAAAAAAAAAGAAGGAACAGATAAAGCTATGAATAATATGTCAATGATGAATTATGTCACTGATCTGAAAGTAGCCCCCCCTGAGCCCTGCGTCCTCCTCAACAATGCCTCCTCCAGTCCTCCTCCATCTTCCCTATATGGAACCTCAGCACACCTGTTCCCGGCCAATCCAGACACAGGGAGACACGTAGCTCCTCCCACTGCAGCTGATGGCGTTACCATGGGTTACAGGGTGGTGGCCGGCTCCGTCTCCATCTCCATCTCCATCCCTCTGGGTGAGGAGGCTTTTCCTCCTCGTCTCCTCAGTATTCAGCAGCACTAACACTGCAGCAGCTTTCACTGCCACTGAAATCATGACAGTCCATCAATAATTAGTAATAATTCAGTGTGCTCGTGTGCCAGATTGGCTTCTTGTCTGCAAATCAAGACAGCTGTTGTGAATGTGAAACATCAGCTGTATTCATGCTTTATTTATAAAGTCAACTGATCAAACAGCAATCGCAAACTGCAGACACACGAAGCCATAAAATATAGAAAAAGCTATTTCTACTAACAGCGTGACAGAAATGTCTTTTCCTGTTGGCAGGCGGGTTTGTCCTGTTTGTCTTTCGTCTCCTCACTCACTTCCACTTGTCTTCTATACGAGGAAGAATCATGGCTTAAAGTCCCACTCAAATCAGTTCTTTAACCCTTTTTGCAGTTAAAGATCTGTGTCAAATTTAATGTTATTGTAAAAATTGTTGAGTATATATTAGAAATGCATGTAACTAACTCTTTCTTAGTTTAGCATGTTAGCATGCCAACATGTGAATTAGTACTAAACATAAAGACAATTATAAAGAGGCTGATGGGAATCTCATCAGTGTTGCAGGTATTTGGTCATAAACCAAAGTATTGGATCAATTAAAACTTTAACCTGATGATGGTGCTAAGAAAAGTTGAAAGTAGGGTCGGTAATGTTGAGAAACCAGCAAGAGTATCCTGGATTTTTAAAAAATGATGAACCAAAAAACCCAGCCCAGCTTTGCCGACTCTTTTCCAATGAAAGTAGCTTGCAGCACTATCTCCAAAAGTCCCTAAATCTAGAGAGAAAGTCGCCAAATTGGAACACTTCAGGCCTCCCTCCAAAGCCACTCCATTTCGTTCGGGCCGAACGAAATGATTGGACAAGTTTATTACAGTCCTGGGACAACCACAGATACCAGATTTGTTTCTCTTCTTTGTCAGAGCATATGATTTATTGATTGCTGTCGGGATGTAATGAGACTTTCAACAAATATAACAAAGAAATGTTTTTGAAGAAGATGACCAACTCTATCTTTAAAGAGTCACCACAGTCAGTAGGATTCATCCCCTCGGGACCGTGACTGTCTGTACGAAAGTCGATGGCAATCAAGGTCGATCGACTGACCACCTGAATGACATACAGTACAGTATGCATAGGTTAGACTTTCAGGGATACGTCTGGATTGTTGACTGTGCAAAGTGGGCAGCTGGCCCCGAAAGTCCCAGCTTCTCTGTGTCGTTTGGTTTGTGGTCATTTTCTTTTTTAATTCAACTTTTTTCCTTTTTTAATTACAACTTTTATTTAACCAAGTAAATAGTCTCATTGGGGTTGGAAACCTCTTTTGCAAGGGAGACCTGACCAATATAACAGCATTAAAAGTTGCAGACATTTCACTAGGGGCCCACAGCTCTTTTTTAGCCCCAGGACCCCTAAGAGGGTTAACCCGGCTGTGTTTAGGGAGGAAAAGGAAGAGGAAGAAGAAGTCCGGAGTGAATGGTTCCTCTATTCTATTCTATTCTATTATATCAAATATTTACTCTTCTTGGCTTTGGCCTCTTTTGAACCATCAGCACCGGCCTTCATGATGCATGCTGATTCATTTCAATTTCTTCTGTTTTCCCGCAAAATCCAGCAAATATTGATTCAGATTGACAAACTGCTGTGTAAACTGAACTGAACAGAACATAATCTACTCTAATAATATGTTTTCATGGCGAGCAGCCCATTAGAGAGACCACTCATGCTGCTGATCTCACTACATGTCCTACATCTGTTCCTGGATGCCAGGGCCGTGCCCTTCCTGTCCACAGACCAGACCCTCTCTCTCTCTCTCTCTCTCTCTCTCTCTCTCTCTGCCTCTTTCAACAGTTTATCTGGCACGCAGCCAACTTTCCCCTCTAATTATCCAACGTTCCCCCCCGTCTCTGCTCCCAGCGGGAGACCTTTGTTTTGTTTTGTGGAAGGATGAGTGTGTCTCTGCCTTTTGGGCGTGGCTGCACCTTCAACATTTTGACTTTTCAGAATCCACCTTTGACATTTAGATATCAGACTGTCGGTCTCTACCGCAGAGATGACCACCCACCCACACACACACACACACACACACACACACACACACACACACACACACAACGCCCCACCCACTCACACACACAGCGGCCCTCACTGCCCTCTGGGAGAGGAAATAGTAGCAGCAAGGCCATTTGCTGCCCACCACGTTGTTATGGAAACTGAGTCGACATGGACTCTGTGCTGAAATGTTTCTGGCGGCCACTTGTGCAGGAGAGCTTTTGTCTGCTACTATGTGAGTCAGGAATTAGCAATGTGTGTTCCTTCCTGCTCTTATTGATCACCATGCAGCACTGATTTATTTATACCTCACAGCCATACATTCTCTGTGACTAAAAATGGAACTATGTCCATTATAAACCATAATTAATGCAGATACATATTCTTCAAATGACAATCTAACTTCACTGTGAGCAAAGCTGATGAAGTTACTAGTTGCCATGGCTCTTTTCCTGTAGTTCCTGTGGTAACACATTTGTACCTATAGGGGATTTTAAATCCATGATTAAAAACTACTCCGCTCTTTAATGTAACTGTTTTTAACATTGTTCTATTGTCGTCTGGCGGATTGCTTCTTGTGATTCGTTAATTATGTTCTGTGTGTATTTATATTTATTTTGTTTTATTGTACATTCTGTTTTATTGTACTCTCGACATCATTGAAAATGAGGGGATGCCCTCAATGATTCCTCAAGATTTAAATAAAAGTTGAATGAAAATGAATGAGTTAATTTATTACTTAAAATATGGCACAAGATTTCCCACAACTTATGATGCATAAAATTCCTAATATAATAATGTGATGCACAGGTCCTAGTGGTTAATACAAGACTTGTCTTGATGATCTCATCACAACTGGTCCGTGCTCTTGTGTGCTGTGCATTTTATTTGATATTTGATATATTTTTTTATAGAAATATTTTTATTTTGATGTCTTGGCCAGGCTTTTTCTTTGTTAAATAAATAAATAAATAATATATTATATATTATATATATAATAAATATTCTGATGATTTGATGCAGATAAATACAATAACAAGACTCCAGTAAGATTTATGATGCATGATGCATGATGCAATATTATAATATTTTCTGATCCTGCTATGATGCATTGATAATGTGCTTACAAAGCGTGCTTGGTGACTTGAAGGGCGTTAAAAAAAACAATGATTAAAGAAGCGTTACTGTCACGACCCCTACTAACTCTTAGTTTATTCATTTATCTGTTCTGTTTTCATGCCTCATCATCATCTTCTCATTTCATTTCAGACATCCTCCCTAGGGCTACTCCCTCCTGCTTGCAATCACCTCATTCCCTTCACCTGGGTTTCCTTAGCCGTCTCCTCACCTGCAGCTTGTTCCCTAATCAGTTCCTCAGCTCATGTATACCAGTCCTAGTTCACCCGTCACTTGCCAGATTGCCTACCTGATTCACTACTTTTTGATCTGCTTGTTTCCTGCCCCTCATCAGATTTATTTGCCTGATTGGACTGATTACCTGGTATTGACCTTTGCCTACTTTACTAAGTAAAAGC
>CAKALU010064919.1:0-28536 GCA_916700995.1 Hozukius guyotensis | reverse complement strand
CGACCCCTACCAATTCTTAGTTTATTCATTCATCTGTTCTGTTTTCATGCTTCATCATCATCCTCTCATGTCATTTCAGAGGCTGCCCCTCCCTCCTGCTTGTAATCACCTCATTCCCTTCACCTGGGTTTCCTTGGCCGTCTCCTCACCGGCTGCTTGTTCCCTAATCAGTCCCTCAGCCTATAATATACCAGTCCTAGTTCACCAGTCACTTGCCAGATTGTATGGAGTTTTGCCACCTAGCTTTCCAGCATTTCTTTGTCCTACATGATTCACTACTTTTTGATCTGCTTGTTTCCTGCTCCTCATCAGATTTATTTGCCTGATTGGACTGATTACCTGGTATTGACCTTTGCCTACTTTACTAAGTAAAAGCTTTATTTTACTGTTGAACTGCCTCTCTCCTAATCGTTCTTTTGGGTTCCAGTCTGCCAGTTTTGTTAGAAGTCTTACAGTTACAGTGGCAGTAAGAATGACAAGCCTTGAGTATGCTGTTAGGATTGATTTGTGGTTGGAAACACGGAGTTGTGTGCAGAAATTATGAGCCTCTGGCATACATTTAATACATGTTTTTGAGAATTTGGACTAATACAGGAGACAGTGGTAGAGGATAAATTTGTAATCTTTACCTTCTGGGATGCAGAGCAAGAACTAATAAAGACATTAATATACTTTCACTAACCCCAAGTACAGTAAAGTAATTTGCCACTCTTGTTGCTGACATATTGATGGAGTTGAAAGTGTTTTTTTCTCATAGTAAAACGTCAATGAAACCCACACTGGTAAAAGGATTGCATATCTCACTCTACATAATGAAAACATTGTACATATTGACTGTAACTGCAGTGTGGTGTACTGTGTGGTTGCAGGTGTATATAGTAGTGTATGGAGTGACACAGGCAGGCAGTGCATTACTCTGCTATAGGCTATGACAGCAGATGAATTAGAACATTGTGCGGGAAGACAATGCGATGCTAAAAAAGTGTCAAGTTTGCAAAGTCTGAAAACACTTGTCTAAGCAGAAGTGCGCAGTGCAGGATTTTCCCAGGCTAACAACCAATATGAGGATAACAGTGGGTGTCGGTTTTACTGGATAGTGAGAGATTCTAGCTGTTTTCAGTGGTAAAACTCTGCTTTAAGTAGGGTGGAAATTGAACTAAGTATATAATATTGAAGTGTTGGGCAGTAATTGTATCCCCCACTAGAGGAACAAAACTGTTTTGGAACACGCAAAATATTTTACCTGATACCCAGAGGTACTACTACAGGGGTACCCCAGCCATATAGTTGGGAGACTGGCATGAGACAAATTTTTAAGTAAAACCAGCAGAAGTGATATAAGAGATATCATGCCTTTTAGTCCCTAGTAATAAATAAAATAATTAAAATAAATAAAAAAATTAATTAATTAAATAAAATAAAATAAATAAAATAAATAAAATAAATAAAATAAATAAAATAAATAAAATAAATAAAATAAATAAAATAAAATAAATAAAATAAAATAAATAATAGATTTTTATTTAATGGCAGCTTTCATAAAATCAGTAATAAAAACATACATACACAACAAGCACAATAAATATTTTTATTATTATTATGCATTATGCAACTTCCCATTGTGCAACCCATAGCATGATGTAATGTGACTGTCCCTGCCTGGTATGTTTTGTCTTTAAAACTCAACATGTCCCCAGTTTTTTTAACACAGACTCTCATTTTTTTTTTTTTTTTTTTTTTAATCTCCAAGTTCAAACACAGATAACCCTGCTGACGTCACCAGGGTTGAGAAACGTCCCCTATACAAGTTTTTTTTTTCTTTGACTTTTATTTGTAATTTTTGCTCTTTCAACTCTATCTAACTTTGCAAGTTTTTCTATTTTAAAATAAATATTAAATGTATGAAAAAAATAAAAATAACAAAGATGAAATAAGTTACTGTTACATATCTTGGTGTTTACTCTAACACACTATACTTTTTAAAAACTTGCCATTTTGCACACTGTTTTCTGTCCATTATACTCACACATACTCACTGTATATGATTCAGCATTTTCTGTACCTGTCCTATATACCTCATGTGTGCTATACACAGTGTGTGACTGACTGCTGCTGAGCCATCTGACCGGGTGGTGCTGAAGGGACAGCGCTCTTCATTGCTGGAACTGGGTGTGACTTTTGGGGAACTCTCCGAGGTGCTGATCTGCTTCTTCTTGACCTCAAACTTTATGCTAGAAACGCCCTTCTGAGACACAACTGTATGACACATTTCCCTTATTACATTACAAAGCTTTTACACTCCCTGTACCCTCACTGTTAAGAATTTCCCAGTAAAATAACAGTAAAGAACTGGCAGCAGGGTTAACTTTATGTTACTGTAAAATTAACATTATTATACTGTCGCTGAAATTTACAGCTTTATACTGTTGATGAAAAATACAGTTTGAACTGTTTTTTTTTTATTAATTTCACAGTATTTTACAGTTAATTTACTGTTTAAAGATACATTATATAGCTGTTTTTCACCTTTCTTTTACATTATCTTACTGATTTGTTTTAATTCACTATTTAGGTTGTATTTTTTTACATACATTTTAATAAACATTATTTTATGCCTAAATTAATAGACGTAGCAGGTTACAGACATAGGAATAGTCACACTAAATACAATTAAAGGCACTTGTTAGGAAAAAGGCTATAATAGACTTGTTGACACTAGATTAGAGTAGAACTTCTTTTCTTTTTTTTTGTTTGCTTTGTTGTTGTTGTTTTTTAACTCTACTCTTTCTTTTTGTCATTATTATTATTATTGTTATTTCTTTTCCTGGTTTTGTTTTGGTTTTGAATGTTGAGGTTCTTTTCACTATAGTGTACTTGATGGGTTTATCTGTAAGCTCATCTACTTAAAAGTTGGTTTATAGACTGTTGTAATTACAAACAGTGGATTGCATATATGAAAAAAACAGCCTTGAAAAAAGGGAAAAAATAAAGTATATATAAAAAAAAGAAAAAAAAAAGAGTAGAACTTTGTTTGGACAGGAGAGAAAGGACCGACCACTTCCGGAGACAGACAGTCAGAGATCTGATCTGATGCGCTCTTGGCACCGCCGCTCTTTGGACGAGTTCATCCAGGCTACAGGTAATCCCTCATCGGACATCATCCTCCTCCTCATCCTCAGCCCATTGGATCTGTATTGTGACAAAGCTATAGACAGTCTCTCCCTCATATGCTGACTTGTGACTCGCACATATTGGCTGGAGGCTATAGAAGCTCATTTAGACTCATGAGTAAGCAAAGCTGATCTGTAGACTGCTGGGGGAAAGATTTGCGCACCATTTTTCTCCCTAATATCTTAAAATATCACAGTGCCTTTCTCTCTCTCTCTCTACACAGTGCATGGGAGTGTTTCCATGCAGCATTAGCAGGAACAGATCTTTTGTCACAGTGCGACCACCTGCGCTTGAAAAACCCTGCAAAAGGCGGTGGCTGTCCAGGCGTGAGGAGCTGCAAAGAAGAAAGAAGAAGAAGAAGCTGAGACTCTGAGCATCTGTGCAGCTATATACTCCCACACAAATGTCGACCACCGGAGAAGTACCAGCCTTCTTCAAGAGCATGGGATCTGACAGTCCAGCCAGGCCCAGGCAGAAATTCTGTGGCATGTTCTGCCCGGTGGAAGGCTCCACCACGGACGGCAAGACGCTCGACTTTGACGGTCTCTCTGCGTGCAGAGGCAAGAGTGACGGCCGAGTCATCGACCGGCAGACCGACATCTCCCAGCCGAAGAGGGTGGAGATCAGGACGAGCACGGGCAAAGAAGCTCTGCAGAATCTGGATGATAAAAGGGTAATTTTCTCCCTATTTTTTTTTTTGCATGCTCACAATGCGTATTTTTGCACCATATCTCCATATTTCTGTCATCCAACATTCAGATCTTTGCACAAAACATGCGCCATTTTCATCCAAAAGTGTGCCAATTACAGCTCCCTGCCACTCATTTGAGTTTAAGCTTACAGCTACCAGACAACTTACCCCGACTACATTTCCCAGAATGCAGTGCGATGTAACAGAGTATATAGATGTAAGGGCCCACCATGCAGAGCTGCACAGAGGGAGTGGCTCCTGTTAGTTGGAGCTTACATTAGTGTTGATTTGCTGCACAGAACAGCTGATTTATACAACACTGTAGAGGTCTGAATGAGAAAAAATTTGCAAAAATGTGATCTGAATGGGACGCACACATGATGTGATGAGTGGTTGCTGCATTGTTGTGCTCCTATGTTTAGGTTATTTAACAGCAGCATTACGTGTTCTGGATGATAAAAGGGGAATTTTGTGCATGCTTATTGTGCGTATTTTTGCACCATATCTCCATATTTCTGTCATCCAACATCCAGATCTTTGCGCAAAACATGCACCATTTTCATCCAAAAGTGTTCCAATTACAGCTCCCTGCCACTCATTTGAGTTTAAGCTTACAGCCAGTGTGTACCAGACAACTTTGCCCCTGACTACATTGCCCAGAATGCAGTGCGATGTAACAGATTATAGATGTAAGGGCCCACCATGCAGAGCTGCACAGAGGGAGTGGCTCCTGTTAGTTGGAAGTTTACATTAGTGTTGATTTGCTGCACAGAACAGCTGATAATACAACACTGTAGAGGTCTGAATGAGAAAAATGTGCAAAAATGTTAACCTGGTTCTGAATGGGACGCTGAGTGGTTGCTGCATTGTTGTGCTCCTATGTTTAGGTTATTTAACAGCAGCATTAAGTGTTCTGGATGATAAAAGGGTAATTTTTTTGCACGCTTATTGTGCGTATTTTTGCACCTATCTCCATATTTCTGTCATCCAACATTCGGATCTTTGCGCAAACATGCACCATTTTCATCCAAAAGTGTTCCAATTACAGCTCCCTGCCACTCATTTGAGTTTAAGCTTACAGCCAGTGTGTGTGTACCAGACAATTTGCCCTGACTACATTTCCCAGAATGCAGTGCGATGTTACAGAGTATAGATGTAAGGGCCCACCACCATGCAGAGCTGAACAGAGGGAGTGGCTCCTGTTAGTTGGAAGATTACATTAGTGTTGATTTGATCATCCTTTTTGCTGCACAGAACAGCTGATAATACAACTGAAAGAGAAACAATCTGCAAAAATGTTGACCTGGTTCTGAATGGGACGCACACATGATGTGATGAGTGGTTGCTGCATTGTTGTGCTCATATGTTTAGCTTCTTTAACAGCAGCATTAAGGGTGTGTGTGGGGTGCTGATGAACAAGAGATGGCAGCTCTGACTTGCATGACTTGCAGGAAAATCTGTCAACTTTTCTGCTGCTGGTTCAAACTCACCATCCACTTTTTTACATGTGGGTGGTAAACCGTGGCACTAACTGTATCAGCACTTCCTTTACTCAATATTTAAGCACTCAGGATGCTGTTAAAAGCTTGGCGTAGTGGTGGTGAGCCTCATGTTACATATTGATTGGAAGCATTAGCCACACAATGTGCTCTGTATCTACTCTCTGTTATCTCTCTCTCTTATATCTATTTAAGTCTTACATGTATAGTAGTCCGCCCCGCTCTTGTCTGATGAAACAATGTACATTTAGCATGAATTGATTTGTTCTTGCATATTAATATTAACAGAGAGAAAATTAAATGATGTTTAAAAGCTAGCTTACATCTTAGGATCATGCTTGGTCATCACATTAGCAGACTGCAGTGGTAGAAAGTAACTGAGTAAATTTACTTGAGTACCGTACTTTAGTTCAATGGTAATTTAGTATTAGTAGATTATTTACATTTTCTGCTACTTTATACTTTTTACTACTCCACTACTTTTATTATTTATTATTATTATTATTTTTCAATATTTGTATTACATTTTAACATAATACAAATAAATACGCAGTTATTGTCCAGGTACTAATAATTAATACCTAAATAAATGTACTACTACTACTACTATTAATAATAATAATAATAATAATAATATTAATTAATAATAAATAGTAATAAAAAATAAAATACAAGAAAATGTACACACATATATATATATATACATATATATATACACATATATACACATATATATATATACAGTATATATATATATATATACACACACACACACAGAGGCAAATATTGAACTTTTTGCGCGTCTTGCTACTCTGCACATTCAGATTAATAAAACAAAATATAATCAACCAAATAAATTATGAAATAATTATTAGGGAATAAGACTTTAATGATCCTGTGAAAAAAATTCACAAGCTGCCCAGCAGTATATCAAGTCAGTAAAATTATCCCCATCTTTATACATGAATGCGTTAATAATTCTAATCCAATAATAAAATATAATACATTATTCTGAAATGGGCCAATCTGCATAATTAGTACTTTTACTTGTAGTACTTTAAATATATTTTAATGCTAAAACATTTGCACTTTTACTTTTTTTACACTGTGGAATTGCTATTCTTTTTAAGTAAATGATCTAATTCCACCACTGGCAGACTGCAAAGCTCTATATTTTGAATAAAGGTTGAACTTTAGATAATGATCTCCTGCCTCATACAGACCTGTGCAGAATTTTTTTTAAAGTAAACCCTTAGAGCAAAACTAAAATGAAATCAAAGTCAGGTTATTCAAAAGAAGAAACAACACATTCTTCCTCCTATAAATGGAAAGTTGAATTCATAAGAAATAAAAATGCACTTTCTCAATTTTATACACTCAAGGGTTTGGCTGTCACAGCTTTACTTGGTCTGGTATGATGGTTTGCTAATATTAGCAAACTTGCCATCAGCCAGGTTGCCGACTTTATGACTCTTCTCCACAAGTGTGCTGTAAGTAAAAGATGTAAGCAGAAGTACATGGTCTCGTTTTAAAGGTACAGTGTGTAGGATTTGGCAGTATCTAGTGGTGGAGTTGCAGAATGCAACCAACTGAGTACCCCTCCGCTCAATAGTGAGCTGCCGAGTGTAAAACTGTGGTAACTCTGTTCGCCTCGCTCAGAGGCCATCTTCACCATAATAACACTACTTTAGGAGCAACATAAGTCAGACAGCGGCTGGCGGTAGCACGGTTTAGCACTCTGCGGCTCACGTTATCGCAGTTTCACAAGTGTGTCGGAGAACTACGGTGGCCTTCAGGTAACGTAAAAAATTCTAAAGGCTCTCTCTAGAGCCAGTGTTGCGTTTGTCTGTTCTGGGCTACTGTTGAAACACGGCGGAGCAACAGGGCGGACTCCGTGAAGATATTAAGGGCTCATTCTAAGCTAACTAAACACAATGATTCTTAGTTTCAGGTGATTGTACATTAATTAAATCCTAGTTATGAAAATGATATTCCATGTCTGCTAGTAGATCCCTCGAAATGTTACACACTGTGCCTTTAAATGAAAAATAAAATCATTTCAGTTGTCCATAATTTGAAATTGGAGCAGAGATGGAGTCCATTAAGCATTAAGATATCTAATTTAATTTACTCTGAAGTGAACTCTTGTGAGAGAAATTGGGGCATCCATCCTGTTATTCAACACAAACCAAATAAAGGCTTCTACTCCGGCTTCAGCAGTGCACAGAAGATAATTTCCCTCAATGCAAGTCAGTTTTTTTTAGGTAAAATCAAATGTTTCTTCAAACACTGGAAAAGCTAAATCCCATTGTCTCCTACATGCTGTCGTGTTACTTCCTGTTTCTGGTCACATCTTGAAACTATCTTGAGATGGTTTAAAGCAGCAGTGGGTAGAATTGGAGCAAATATGATTAAAAAAAATAATTTTTATAAAACGGTCACTATATCCTGACAGTAGTGCATGAGACAGGTAATCTGAAAAAAATCATGTGCCTCTGAGTCCTCCGGTGCTCCTCATGGCATCTGCAAGATTTCACAGACCGGAGGAAAACAACCAATCAGAGCCGAGCTGGAGCCTTGCCGTCTGTGTCAATATTCTGTTACTGTAATGCCTATTTCTTGCCTGAAATGTTTTCAGAAACATCTTGTAGTGTACTGTTTAGCTGTAAAATGAGAACGTTTGTGACCCGGCCGCCATGTTGAGATCAGATGAGGAAATACTAAGCAACGCCCACCAGCTGGAGCAAACTTTCTCATTTTACAGCTAAACAGTACACTACAAGATGTTTCTGAAAACATTTTACGGAAGGAAATAGGCATTACAGTAACAGGATATTGATTCATATTCGATCAACGCTGCCTTTTTTTCACCATTTAATCAAAGTTTGCAAGTGATTGACAGCTGCCTCTGTTAAATGAACAGCCAATAGGAATGCTCTCTCTCTCTGAAACGACCTGTGATTGGCCAAAGTCTCCCGTCACGGGCTTTAGATTTTTTAAAGCCTGAAAACAGAGCCATGCAGCAGTCTAGTTTTACTCTCAGAACACTTAAATTACAATACGCTGAAAGGTTATTATGGATTTTTTTCCCAATGATGCCAAAAACATTCTGCCTACTGCAGGTTTAACTGGTGAATGGATTGGAGAACTGAATTATTTTTTGACATTCAAAGTGTTGCCTGCAAATTTGCAATTTAGTTAAATCCTTAATGTTTTGTACATTGAGATTCAGATGTAGTCAAAACTTTTTTCATCACAAAGCAATAGAAATTAGTCTGTCGTGTCTCCAACTAAAAAAAATGAAAGCTCTTTTCTAATGAAGCAAGCAAGATAAAACAAATAATGTATTTTGTAGGGCTGTCAAAGTTAACGCAAATTGGTTTTAACGCCACTAATTTCTTTAACAAGTAAACGCAACTTGCGATTTTTAGGTTGTAGCGGGCTCAGTTTTAAAGCTAGAGTGAGGATGCTGTAGCCTGAAAACAGAGCCATGAGGAGGTGCATAAGTCTAGTTTTCTCTCAGAACACATATGCTGGAAAGGTTATTATGGAATTTTTTGCCCACTGATGCCAAAAATATTCTACCTATACTGCAGCTTTAAATCACCAATATAAATTCAAGAGAATTGCTGAAACAAGTTCATTAGAGCAGGTGAAGTGATCTCTGCACCCTCTGCACACTGACTGATTTATTCTAGTAAAAATCCAGATTTTAAACCCACAACAGAGTAAAGTTAAGATGGCTGCTGGCTGTTATTTCTTCACTTGTTCAGTTGCTGCTGCACTCCTTCACTAATCCAAGGAGAGCTATATCGATGGCATTAGTGGCTCTTTTCCTGTCAATATGCTGAAAGGTTGTTATGGAATTTATTTCCCAATGATGCCAAAAATATTCTACCTATACTGCCCCTTTAAATCACCAATAAATTCAAGAGAATTGCTGAAACAAGTTCATTATAGAGCTGGGATCAGGTGAAGTGATCTAACCCTTATGCAACCTCTCACCCTTTATTCTAGTAAAAATTCAGATTTTAAACCCACAACAGAGGAAGTTAAGATGGCTGCTGGCTGTTATTTCTTCACTTGTTCAGTCAGTAGCTGCTGCACTCCTTCACTAATCCAAGGAGAGCTATATTGATGGCATTAGTGGCTCTTTTCCTGTCAATGGAGCAGGGGCGAGGCTCTGCGCATGCTCCGTGCGGTTCTTTTATGGGACGAGGTTGGCTTCTCTAGCGGGTCCCTCCTCCTTCTCCGTCTGACTCCGTCTGGGTAAAGGAAAAGGTTTGGTGCATCGGCGGAGAGACCGGGAGGCTGCCAGGAGGACGTTATCCGGAGTTGAGAGAGACACTTTGACTCTTTACATTCGTGGCCTGCGTCCACCGAGGATCAGCTGCGAGCTTCGTCTCCTTTCATTGCTCGGTTCAGTTCAACCCGGCGTGCAGCGTGTTATAATCCGTTCAGGCTACATCTACATCCTCTCTCCGACGCATTGATTGCGGTCCACGAAGCACACCGGTGAAGATGTCTGGCTACCAGGGCAAGAAGAACATCCCCCGCATCACAGTGAGTGGTTTAATGTTGGAGTAGAGAGGAAGCTGAGAGGAGGAGAACCGAGAGGAGGTCAGTGTGTCCGGTGTCTTGGCCGCGTGGGCCTCTCCTGCTGCGGGGTGTGGGTGCAGGATGTCACCGTGGTGCTGTGGTGCTAAATCACTCTCTGGGATGCAGATGGTTTTATTATTGTGAAATCTGCTTAGGATCGATAAGCCAGTGTATCAGTGATCAGTCAGTGAATTTTTTTTACATATTTTTTTTGCAGCATCTTTGCATCAAGTGCTCATCTTCCATGCAGATAAAAACCCCACCACTTGTAACCTTTAATTGTGATTTTTTTTTTTTTCTGCTGCAGATTCACTCTCAGTGTGCCAGTCTTTGTCCACGGTGTGCATGACAGTTGAGATTTCATGTCTTTGTTGCAGCACTGGTGTGTGTCTGGTAGCTGGTTTATTATCACTGCACACACCAATGTTTGCTGGGGTGCAAAATGCTTCCCTGCATCCACTGCTTCAATGCATCAGATCTCCTTTCACTTTGTCTTTTTCATTATGCATGTATGGAGACATTAATGGGGGCAGATTATTTCCCTGAATCCATAGCAGAGCTGCAGGGATGATGGTGTTGGTGGTGGTTGGTGGTGGTTCAATGGAAAGTAGAGAATAGGGAGTGGAAGGGGAGGGTGAGCCGGGGGAAGGGAAGGGAGGGGAGGAGGGGATGGTGGGTCCTATTTCCTTCCATGTTTCTCTCTCTCTCAGCTGTGTGATGATGATGATGAAGGGAAGATGCATGCAGGCAGAGCTGATCAGGAAGAAGGAGGTCACCGTCATCTCTCCATGCTGATGTTGGTGAAGTGAAATAATTGGGCTGAATTGTCAAAGATGGCTCAGAACATGCAGAACCAAAGCCATACGGAGGGAGCTGGTGTGTCTTGTTTTGGGCTCCCAATACGAATATCAGTCTAAGCTTTACTAAATGAATCATTGGGCTTATACTTATTGTCTAACGGGCCTACCAGGAACAGGCCTGTAGGGGCCCAAATATTCAGGTGGCCCATATGCTATAGCATAGCATAGTGATAAATGCAAATGCAGATCCCACTGTTTTGATTGCATTAAAAAGTATACTTTGTTTTACTCAGATATGGATGTATATTCTTTATATTATGTCCTAAAATTAGATTTAAAAAGTTGTAATGTATCACCATATTTATAGTATCACAATATATTGAATCATAACCCCTGTATCCTAGCGGCTGCTAGGAAGGACGAGGGGCCTTTTATTAGGCATCATCTGTGCTCAGGGGCCCATCGTCTCAAAATCCATTCACTCTTATTTATACTGTATTAGAAGAGGCCCAAATCTCCATCCGCCCTACGCCTGGTGGATGTCAATTAGTGCAGCAACTCTGGCTGCAAACACATATGTGAATGTCTCTGTGGATCTATGGAGAGAAGGGTGTTGTTGGTAACTGTAGGCCTCAGAGGAGCTGATGTGCACACCTTTCCAAATCACAGATGTGTCCAGTAGCAGGCTGTTCTCATACACCATTCGTAGCTATACCTACGAAAAGTAATGCACTGTAATTTGTAAATATATGCCACAATATCAATCATATGTAATCCACGTAATCGTGAGCCAGGAAGTATAAAGAGCGGCAACTGCCGCGTAGGGAGGAGGTCTGGGTGGATGGGTGGGTCCAAAAATACTAGACCTTTTCACAGGAAACCGCTGTTCTTATCCCGTGTGAAACCAGAAGTCAACATTTGAACATTTTATATCCAAAGGTGTCCGAAAAGCACCTGTGCAGGTTTGCTTATTTGTGGGTCTTAAACGCAGCCTTTACTGTGCATTTGGTTATTGGCTTGATCAAGCAAATAATCAAAACATTCTATTTTCCGCCTTTCAAATGTGAGGATTTGTATATCTTTGGGTTTGTGACTCTTAGTCAGACAAGTCGAGCAATTTGAAGATGTGACCTTTGACTCTGGGAACTTAGTTGCAGGCTTACTACTGTATGCATCCTGCTCGGAGAAGAGGTGTTGAAACACTAACTAGGATGTGTCTAAATGAATGAAAAATACCCCACAAAAATAACTTATTGCAATGGAGAAAACTAATCAGGAAGAGAAAGGCCTCACCTGTGTGCATATTTTGATTGTGTTTAATTAAGACAAAGCCCTGAGATAGTCTGGCGACCTGTCTAGGGTGTGCCCCACCTTCACCCCAATGTCAGCTGGGATCGGCTCCAGCCCCCCCGCGGCCCTGACTGGGATCAGCGGTTACAGATAATGGATGGATGGATAATTAAGACAAAGGATGTTAAAACAGGTCTTTTCTGATATAATTGCTGATATCATGGTGTCCCCGGTGGAAACAGGCAGCCTCTCAGGTGGATCATTTCCCCCTGTGGACTCTCTGGAGAGAGCTTGAGGCGCAGCAGCCAGTTGGTGGAGAGATCAGAGGATTAGTAGAGGTGGTAGTCCCAATAGTGATTAAGTCAGACCTAAATGGATCGACTGCCTATTCTTGAACAGTGCACGAAAGAAAAATAGGGGGCAGAATTTAAAAAGTACATTTGTTTCTTAAGAATTGAGCATGATAAATGAGTGACTTAGTGGATTTCATTTTTCCAGCTGGTCCTGGGTCAGAACTACTTGTGTAACCACTGGGCTTCTTCACTGAACAGGCGTCAGTGTGAAGAGTGGATGAGCTTATTAAACCAAACGTAGGCTGGTGGAGAGGAAATGAGTGAGGTTAAATTAAATAAAAACTAGACAGGAACTGCTGCAGCAGCGACAAAGGAACCCTGTGTGTTCCACGCCTTTCTGCATGAGCCAATCAAATTCAGAGTTTAGATCATAATTATGGATTTGCATCCATCCATCCCCGGTCATTAGGGGTGGGGTGCTAGTGTCCGTCATATAACAGTGGAGCTGACTGGTTTGTCTCAGACAGATGGAGTTGGGTCAGCTGCACAGGCAGGGATGTACTTAAGACAGATCTCATCAAATATGAATGAATCTCCACAAGTTCACCACCTGGGTGAAGCGCTTCAGTGACTCAAAATCTCACATGCATACAGCTAAACCAGAGCCGAGTTAAAAGGTGTGCGATAAAAGGTAATATAGAGCCAACTAGGGCTGCAACTAATGACTTTTTTTTTATTGGCAATCAATCGTTTGGTCTTTAGAATGTAAAAAAAAAAATGTCCATTACTAGTTCCCAGAGTCCAAGATGACATCTTCAAATGACTTGTTTTGTCCAACATTCAGTTTATATATTCAGATTTACAGTTTTTTGTTCAACAACTTTGATTATTGTTAATATTAATATTTAAGCCCTGACGACTGTCAGATTCACTGTTTTTCTTAGTTTTACTTCTCAGTATATTGAATATCTTTTGTAAAATATATATATATATTTTTTTTATCTTTTGGACCGTTGGTTGGACAAAACAAGTGATTTGAAGAAGTCTCATTGGACTGGGGGAAACTTTTGATTGGCATTTTCAAATTTTTTTGACATTTCAAAGGCTAAACAACTTATCTATTAATCAGAGAAATAATCAACAGATTAAAACAATAATGATTAGTTGCAGCCCATAATGATATTAAACAAAGAAAACCACCAAATCTTAAAGAGGGACAGTGTGTAGGATTTGGCGGTATCTAGTGGTGTGGTTGCAGATTGCAACAAGGTGGACTCTGTGAAGAGGACCTGCTCCCTATGTAGATATGAAGGGCTCATTCTAAGCTAACAAAAACATAACAATTCTTAGTTTCAGGTGATCATACACTAATGAAAACATAGTTATGAATATTATATTCTATTTCTGCTGATAGATCCCCTGAAATGTTACACACTGTTCCTTTAAGCCCTGATCACATTTGCTATTTTTCTGAGGGTTTTGGGCCATTGGTTGGACAAAACCATAGACTGTATATAAAAAGTGGACGTAGTCACAGTTGGTTTGTGGACTGCCATTTTGAAGCACCGAGTTTGGCATTTTTGCTGTCGCCGTCTTGGTTTTTGGCCATCGCCATCTTGGTTATTTGCAACCAGAAGTGACACGAGAGGCGGGAGTTAAGTACAACTGAACGATGAATAAAACATTTTCAGGAGACCAAAAAGATTATAATTAACTTCCATAGACTTCTATACAATCTGACTTCTTTTTGCAACCAGTGGAGTCGCCCCCTGTTGGCTATTAGAAAGAATGCAAGTTTAAGGCATTCTGCATTGGCTTCACTTTTCAGACCCCAGAGTTGCCCATTGGATAAAACGAGTAATTTGAAGAGGTCACATTGGACTCTGGAAACTTGTGACGGGCATTTTTCACTATTTTTTTTGACATATCAAAGACTAAATAATCAGTTAATCAGAGATACTAAACAGAGAAAACCAGCAAATCCTCACATTTGCGATGCTAAAACCAGAGAATGTTTGGCATTTTTGTATGATAAATAACCTAAAGGATTGATAGATTATCAAAACTGGTGTCAAACGGCTCATCATTTCAGCACTAAGGTCAAGCCAAAGTTATTAGTGCAGTGTGTCTTGATTTGTTTTGCAGCACAGTGAAGGATATAGGCTGAATACAGATGCAAGCAAAGTAAAAAACAAGCTAATGTTTTAGTAAATGCAGCTCTATTAAAGGAAGGTAAAAATAGACTGAGGCTATAATAAGACTGTCCTGGATTAAAGTCTCTGTCACTACAATCCTCAGGGGATGAGAGATCATTAGGCAGTCTGCTTGCATACCTGTAGTACAGTAGTTGTCCCCGGTGGCACGCAGCTCAGTGCGTTTCCGGAGAGGTCGCCTCAGTTTGTTCATGCTGTTATCTCACAGTGCACAGCCGCCCGGGGCTCCGTCTGCTCACACAGCAGCACGCTGCTCTCCACATCACCCACCCAGTGGCTCAGCCTCGCTCTCTCACGCTCAATATGATTCTGAATTCCTCCATTCATAAAGCCAGAAGTTTGAGAGAATATGCAATATATGTGGGTGGGTGTGTGTACAGAATGTGAAGTTTTTTATTAATCAGCATCTCAACAAAGAATAAAACTGTTGAGTTCTGTTGGTGCCTCCAGCTGCACGATATCTTCAATAAACTGCAGAAAGAGGTCAATGAGGCGGTATTTCATAGTGAAAGAGACTATTTAAGGGAAAGTTGAATCAGAAATACTTTATTGATCCCTAGGGGGAAATTGGGACGCTACAGTTGTTCTTATATATAAGCATAAAGAAAAATAGAAATAAAGGAGTATGTAAAATGTAAATTATGTACATAATGCTACACGATAACACAATATATGTAGAGTAATATAAATAAATAATAAAAATAATAAATATAATAAATATTAGGGGTGGGAATCACCAGAGGTCCCATGATACAATATTTATGTCACGATACAATCTTATAGCAATTTTAAACATTTTGTCATATGCTGAGAATTGCGATAAGATATATTGCGATTTATTTTTTACCTTTTTTTCAACTGCAAATTATGCAGTTTGTCAACATCAGTTTTATCTAATAAGATACAGTTTTCACTCTGTTCATCTCAGAGTTTTCATTCACATATCTTAAGGTCAAGAGGTCAAGAGGTCAAGGGACCCCTTTGAAAATGGCCATGGCAGTTTTTCGTCGCCAAAATTTAGCATAACTTTTGAGCATTATTTAGCGTTCTTCCTGATGAGCTAACATGACATGGTTGGTACCAATGGATTCAATGTTTTCTAGTTTCATATGATACCAGTATCTTCACTAACTTTAAGATTGAAGCCGCTACAACCTCTGAAAGACAGATTAGCGTCAGATTGTTAAGAGGTTAATAGTTTACGTAATAAAAGTAAAATATTGCAATACTATGCTATATCGATTTTTTGTTTCTCCCACCCCTAAGAAATATGTACAAACATGTGCATCAAACACGTAAAATATATAACCACAGTGTAAATAAGTAAAGAATAAATAGGAATAAATAAATAAAAAATCAAAATAATTAAAAAATAAGAGAATCTAAGTGAATTTTTCAGTCAGATACACTCGAATGATTGCAGTTTTCATGAAAAGTCATCCTCTGAAGCCCATGAAACAATTTATCCGATGATGTGAACATGAAGGTCATACATTACTGTATCTATACAAATCTCTAAGTATCAGTTTAATGAACACACATAGAAATAAATCACTACATTCTGTATTTTATAGTCCTGATAATCACGATATAATATCCAGTAGTTTGGGCTGTATTTTGCAAACCAATGTGTTAAGTTACACATTTACCCTTCTGGGAATTTGTTTCTGTTGTTCCTGTTCAGCTGGTTTTTAAAGCAGTTGTCTGAACACGTACGGAGAGGATTTTGGTAGCCGGCTGGTTTTTGAATAATCCAGGACACTCATAAATCACAGTGCTGAACGTCTGACCTGGCAGCGTTCTCCACCTGACTTCACTCATGTTCCCAGGATATTTTCCCTTTGGACAACAACAACACAACGTTGCTGGGATACGTCCGACACTGGCAGACGTTTTCACAGCGCCCAAATGGATTTGGTCCTGATTTCATGAAACTTTTTTCATCTGTTGAGTGTTTTATAGTTTTCCACCTGTGGCTTTGTTTATACAAAACATGTATTCAATGATCATAGCCTGGAGTCATATGATACAACAGATTGATCTGACTGGCTGTAACAGAGAAATAATCAATATTCCCAGAGTCCATCATCAGTAGTCTCTTAATTTTATACTCGGCCTTTAGCATTAGAGTGACTTCTATAAATGTGTTTGTTTAAAGGTGCAATGTGTAAAATCTGACCAGCATTTTAGTTCAAAACATAGAAAAATGAGCTAACATTATCGACAGAATGTGAAGAGGTTACAGTGTTGACGTCATGTCAAAGACGTCTATGTATCGTGTTGCAAAGATATCAACTGAAATGAGCATGCTAACCAGCTAGCCCCGGCCCGTCCTGTCTTGTAATACTGCTTGTACCTCAAGCTATGATCAATATTATATATTAACAATGGGTCACATGGCTATTTGTGATGTGAAAGGGGTCACTCGATCCCACAGAGAACGATCGCCAGCTCCCACGGCTCTCATCAGCAGGATCACAGCAGTGCTTCCTCAACTTTGGCCCCCAACCTTCCTTTAAACCAGCTAACTTTTTCGAAATTAGCAATAAAACAAGCTAAATTGAGCGCTATATATCACGACGTAAGTTATGCTGCCAGACTTTGTAGACACAAGGCTCTCAGCTATGAACTTTTTTTGTTAACCTGTGAGTGATCGAGAGCTGCACGATTATGGCAAAAATGCTAATCATGATTATTTTGATCAATATTGATATCACCATTATTTATCATGATTATTCATTGATTTTTAGCGACATATTTTTTATTGCACTTTGACATTAAAGTAAACAGCACATTTTTCACATCCATACTGTGCTACATTCCTGCTAATGTACAAATTAGGGCGGCACGATGTTGGAAAAAACTGACATTGCAATATTTTGTTCTGCTATATATATTGCAATATGAAAAAAATACAGGAATATTCATCCTGCCCCTTTTGTTAGCTACATTTTAAAGTTTAAATGCTTCAATCTGATGCAAAATTAGCAACAATAAGAGCTAGATAAACAATTTTATGCTCTTAATTTAATCATAAACACATTGGTTGTATAGATAATATCTATACCCAAAAGTGAAGCCAAAACGTCAAGCTGTTAGTTTAGGAAGCGCTTGATTTGATATGCTGCAGCGTTTTCTATGAGCAGAACGTGCATGTTAAACGTCAATATCGCAGGCGATCATGTTCATTTAATTGTGGGAAGCCAAAATTGTGATTAATATTCGATTAATTGTGCCGCCCTAGAGTGATCCATCTGTTTCATGTGTCTATAGATAAATCTCGCTAGCCTTGCTAGTATGGGAGCAAACTTGTTTTTGTTCCCACATAAAACAAATTCATTCAGCTTTATTTCTACTCACCCTTTTTCCTCATTGTCATGCAGTTTTAGAAGAACCAGGATGTGGGCTTAAAGAAAAATATTGCCTTAAACAATACAATCCAAGAATGATTAAACATTGTATGATCAACTTCAAAGTAGTGGTTTCTTAAATCATTTTGCTGGTATGACATTTACATTAGCAGGGTTGCATATTCTGGAATGAAAACAAAGCAGTTGAGCAACAGTGAGCCCATTGAGCTCCGTCCACATCCTGTTTGGGAGAGGTTCCCATGAAGGAAAGGTCACTGTCATGTTTGGCTCTGAGCCAGTCCAATCAGACACTCTCTCCAACCCCCGCGAGCTCCATAACAATCAGAGGATTATACAGTCTGGATTCAAGTTATTGTTCTGCTAATTTCTTATCTCTTTTTAGCATTCTGCAGCTGCAAGACAAAAAACACCTCTTTAGCAACACTTTCAAACCATCTGCCTCTCCCACGCTGAGTAACCCAGCATCTAATCCCTTCTTTATGGATCAAAGATGAGTAGTTGTTCCTGAAAAGATAATTTTGCCTCTTAGTCTTGGCTCGCGCAGCTTCGGGTCTGTTTGAAAATGTGAGTGTCGACACGAGAGCCGAAGTCTCCTGGCGAACTCCACTAAGTAATGTGATGATGACAGTCATGATGAGGCACATGATGTAACAGCGTGTTTCAAAGCAGAGTTGTTGGGATGAAAGCATGCCAGCGTTGGGCTGGAGCGAGGCCAGTCTGCTCCGCATAGATCGAAGATTACCACATGATCTATTCGCATTAGTTCCATCAGCGCTGTCGGAGCATCGCCACACCTTTTTAGACGACAACTGCAAAGCATTTTCCAGACCTGCTGCAGTCAGCTGAAGTTCTTGTGTGTGTGTGTGTTTGTACTGTAAGATTGTGTGCTGTGTTTGTGTGTCATGAGTGTGTGGCTGCCAAAGAAGAGCAGCTCCTCTCCAAAAGCAAAGAGGACATGACTTTATGACACATTAATGTCATCCATGTGTTTGTCTGGTTACTGTACAGCTGTAGGACGAATAAAAAAAGATTAGATAAGATGCACTTTGTTGATCGACATTTTCTCTTTTAGAATAACAGGAGTAGAAAACAAATCTATACTTTTTGAAGACTAACTTTACACCAAAATTTAAGCACAAACTGGTTCCTACAAATGTATCTAAAGTATTTTTTTTTTTTGTTTTGTTTCAAAAACTGATATCCGGAGCTTGGGATGGATAATGACCTTTACATATTCATTCACATGAGAAATCCATAGTTCAAGGCTTCAATGGGGAAGTGCACCGGTTTTACACATCAAAGTTTGTTTCCAGGTCTTGGGGAGTACATTACCACTGCATATTTGAAAAAAAGGTTGTTGAAAAAAGCTTTTGTAGCTTCTCATAGACTTCTATACAATCAGACTTCTTATGGCAACCAGAGGAGTCGCCCCCTGCTGGATATTAGAAACAATACAAGTTTAAGGCACTTCAGCATTGGCTTCATTTCTCAGATCCAGAGGAAGCCCACTGAGCTCAACCCACCCAAATCTCTGAATGACCTGTTGGCAGTCAAGTTGCATTGTGGGTAATGTAGTGCCCAGGTTTTGACAAGGAAGAAGAATGTCTCTGGTTCTGTTGATGGAGAACTCTTTTAAGATTACTTTTAAAACTAAGTATTATTTTCATTACTGATTAATCTGTGGATTATTGTTTAGTCTGTAAAATGTCAGAAAATAGTGAAATATAATAATTGTTGAGACCAAACCACAAAGTGCATGTGACTAAAACAAATAAAAAAATAGACCTGAAACAGATAAAACACATGTTATATGTTGGCCTGGTTGCTGTACAGCGTACTGTGTATATGAAGTTTGCATCATCATCAAAAACAAATTCCACCTGCTGCTGGTTGTGCATGCAAATATTTAGTTAGATTGATCTGTGGCTGAGCAGTCTGATTAGGAGGAGAAAATGATGATGTAATATTTAAAAAGCTGAGCTGTGCAGCGCTCAGCTGTGTGTGTGCTGGTTCAGATGCAGGGCGGGGCTCCGACTAGGAGCAGCAGTTGTGTTCGGGGCCAGAGCTGCTGGCCGGGCTGCAGCGAGCGGCGGCGGCCCGAACAGAGCAGCCTTTGTTAGCCGGGGATGCTGGGCCCTTGTGACCAGAGCTGCCACTCCCTTTTTGGACAGAGGACCCGAGCCGACGGGGTGACACGAGGGAGGGACGGAGGGACGCCCCCTCCTCTCCCGCACGGAGACAAGTGGCACAGCAGCAGGCATGGATGATTGATTACACAGTCTGTGCTCTGATTGGTTCTCTCATGTCCGTCCCTGTGACAGCGCGACCACATGAGGAGGACGGAGGGGTGTGTCTGGGGGGTGGGCTACGGTACTCATTGTTGCAACAGTGAATACTTTACCCCTCATTTTGTTGTTGAAGCAGAGCTGGAATTAAGAAAGAGGAGCAGTGATGAACATTGAAAAAGTGAACGACTAAACTGGTGCAGTTATGAACCAATAAACACTTTTGTGACCATTTTCTCTAAACCTAACCTTTGCTTAAGACTCCCTAACCCTAGGGCTGGGAAATAAATCAATATTATATCGATATTGTGATTTTAATATGGCATAAATGTTGCCTTTCCTGGTTTTAAAGGCTGTATTACAGTAAAGTGATAATGTTTTCTGAACTTACCAGACTGTTGTAGCTGTTCTATTATTTGATTAGACCCACTTTACACATTATATTATCCACATTACTGATTATTATTATTGATCAATAATCTCATTGTGTGAATATTTTGTGAAAGCACCAATAGACAACCCTACAATATCCTTGCAATATCGATATCGAGGTATTTGATTTTCTCCGTATCACCCAGCCCTACCTAATGATTAGTTAATTTTCATCCAGATAACATGAATGAAACGTTAAAAATGAAAATATTTTTTGTCATGTGTACTTGACAAATCACTCAAAGATTGTTATTAAAGAGTGTGTACAGTGTGTTTATGGGTGTCTCTGTGTGTGTGTGTGTGTGTGTGTGTGTGGTGATGAAGAAAGCCAGTATCAGTTGAAAGACATTGCACAGCCATGTGTTCCTTATCAGAATGCATCCTAAAAAGGCCAAGCAGAGGCTGCTGTGTAAATGCGGCAGGTTTATTTTTTGTCGCGAGTGCCAATCCGCCCTTTTTATGTGACATTTCCCAAAATGTCTTTCATCAAATGCACTTAATCCAGCATCCAATCGAGCCAAATCGGATATTCGCCCTCATAAGAGTATTTTTATAGCCGCCTATAAAACCCCAGACCAGCAGCCTTTACGTGTTCAGGTCTGCGGTGTCTGCTTCCCACAGTTTTACATGAGCTTTTCCTGATGACATATTTAATGTAGTGTTTAGATGTAATTAAATGTGCAGCGACTGATCATCTTTATTGTTTTCCAGAGTGATCGTCTCCTGATCAAAGGAGGGAAGATCGTGAATGATGACCAGTCCTTCTGTGCTGACATCTATATGGAGGATGGAGTCATCAAGTGAGTTTATTGTTTTTTCTTTAAGCTGCTGACAGTAAAACCCAGATTTCATCATGATCATGTTTACAAAGTTATAATCGTGTCTGACTTTTCTCTCTTTTTATTACAAATACAAATAATAGTTAATAAAATTAAAATAAAATAAATAAATAATAATAAATAATAAATAATAAAATAAAATTAGCCTAAATCTGGCACATTTACATGATGAACTCAAGTGCTCAGATTAAGTCATATGCGTTGTCCCTTCTTAAAGGGACAGTGTGTAGGATTTGGCGGCATCTAGTGGTGTGGTTGCAAATTTCAACCAACTGAGTACCCCTCCGCTCACTCCTCCCTTTCCAAGACTACGGTAACGTGAACTACAGTGGCCTACAGGTAATGTAAAGACATGAAAGGCTCTCTAGAGCCAGTGGTTGGTTTGTCCGTTTGCCATGTCTACAGTAGCCCAGAACGGACAAACCAAACACTGGCTCTAGATAGGGCATTTGCGTTTTCACGTTTTCGGGATGGCCACATGGGAGAAGTTTCAGTTGGTTGCAATCTGCAACCTCACTGCTAGATGCCGCCAAATCCTACACACTGCACCTTTAAAAAGTGCGTGTGAATTATTTAAAACAGATGTAAAGTTATAATTTGTGTAATTTTTATGGTATACATTTTTTTCTTAAATTTTCTTTTCTCTGTTTTGTAATTTTTTTACGTTCTTTTCTTCAGACAAATCGGGGAAAATCTCATCGTGCCCGGTGGGGTGAAAACCATCGACGCCCACGGCCGCATGTTGATGCCGGGTGGCATCGATGTGCACACGCGTTTCCAGATGCCTGATCGAGGCATGGTGTCCGCCGACGACTTCTACCAGGGCACCAAAGCTGCGCTGAGTGGAGGCACCACCATGATCAGTGAGTTATTCAGCAGAAAGATCCTACTGTTTGTGATTAAAGGGATAGTTTGGGAGTTTTGAAGTGGGGTTGTAGAGGTATTTATCCATAGTCAGTGTATTACCTACGGTGAGCCTTTCTTTTAGGTGGCTAAAATATTTTGCTGCCGGCCCTGTCCACAGCAGTACATTGCTTTGCAATCTGTCAACCCGTCTGCTTCTCCAAACTGGGGGCGTGCCGACCTTCATCTACTGTAGGTAATACACTGACTATGAAGTACCTCATACAACCCCACTTCAAAACACCTGAACTATTCCTTTAAAGATTCTTCTGGGACTTAATATATCAGTTTCCTTCTGACTCCTTTCTGTGAGTAAATCAAAAATAATCCGAGGTGTTTGCAGTGCGTCTCTCCCTGCAGAGGTTCTTCACTCACTGATTGGCTTTAATTGAAAATTTCCTAACGAGAGCAGGACTGGTGCCAGGCCTCTTCATGACCGAGCCAAGATGTAAAACCGTCCATCTGCTTTGAGGACTCAGAGCAGACTGCTGTTCAGACTGAGCCAGGAAGTCAGTTAATTTCCCTTTGGACACATAGATACTGAAGACATGACACTGTCATTATACACACCCTGTATGGAGGCTTTTCCTCATATATTTTAGGCTTGTAGTTCTATTTACATTTGTATATTTGTATATATAGTATATATACTATAATTTTTAATGTTTTTTTTAAAAGAGACACAATACTGTAAAGATAAAAAAGCTAATGTAATGTAAAAAGATAACACGATTAAGTGAAGCTCTGACCCTCCCCTCTGCTGACTCAGCAGCTGATCTCTCCGCTCCCTCACAGCAGAACAAACACTCCCAGACGACTCGCGTGTCGTTGTCACCTCGGGCTAAAACGCTGACTGCTGCAGGGTCAGGCAGGTCTGGAACTGGGATGTAATGCATGGCAGCCCGGTGACTGGAATGTGAGCGGAGTGCATGTTCACAAGTGAACAGATGTGACTGCACCATAAATGGAAAGTGACAAGGAGACACTTTGAAATGCGATTTGAGAGGCCAGACAGAGAATGAATCAGATTTCACCAGAGATGAATGTGTTTGAAATGCCTGAAACATCAGGAATAAACTTCGTGTTGGTCCAGACTTTGACATAATGCATCTGAATCCAGTCTAGATATGCCAGAAATCCGATGTGAGCTTCCAGACTGAACATTCACATAGAGGGAGTTGGAAACACTTGTGACCACATATAGTCTAATATCAATCAACAACAAAAGACAACCTCAATCTAAATTCATTACATATATTGTATCGTTCTTTTTTAGTTCCATACATTACCTACTGTGTGTGAAATCCATACAAAACAATCACAAATCCAATGTTTATGCTACATAAGAGAGCCATAAGAATTGTAAACTTGTAATTTATCATGAAACAACCAACATGCTCTCAAGTTTAGAGATTTGGTGGACTTTGAAACTGCACAATTAATGAATAAAGTAAAAATGGAAGGAGTTCATTTGTGGAATAGTATAGATTTAGAATAGAGGTCGGCATATACTTGCTTTGGTTTGTCACTATTATAAAACTAAAGACTTATTATTGTTTTTTATTTATTTTTTTATGTGTATGAGTTGTATAAGTTAAAAAAACGACTGAAATAAACTAAAGTAATTATCTCTGAAATGATTAACTGATAAGTTTATCGATAGGAAATTAAACACCAAAAACTTTGATTGTTTTATCATTTAAATCGAGCGAAAACGCCAAACATCGACTGGTTTCATCTTATCAAACATGAGGATTCGCTGGTTTTGGACTGCCATCTGAAGCACGTCACCCTGGGCTCTGGGAAATTGTGTCGACAGATAAATTAGATGAAAATAAATGTTATTTTGCAGCTCTAATGTGAACAAAGTCTTTCCTGACCGCACATCAGCAGATGTGAGCCGTTATATTCACTCATACGGGTCTGAAAAGTAACAAATAACATCTTGAGCCCATATACTGGAAGGAGTCATCTATCTGATAATCGTCAAAGATCAATAACATGCGGCCCACAAATCTGGAACACATTTGTCCGCCAGGTGTGAACAGATTGTAGATCTGTCACGGTTTGGTCTAGACACAACATCATTATCATGGATAACAGATAATATCATAACAGGGTCTCAATCAATGTGTTGACGGTCCGTGTCTGTGTGTGTGTGTGTGTGTGTGTGTGTGTGTGTGTGTGTGTGTGTGTTTCCAGTTGACCACGTGGTTCCTGAGCCCGGTGTCAGCCTCATCTCGGCCTTCGAGCAGTGGCGCGAGTGGGCCGACAGCAAGTCCTGCTGCGACTACTCGCTGCATGTCGACATCACCGAGTGGCACAAGGGCATCCAGGAAGACATGGAGGCGCTCGTGAAGGACCACGGTACGACCACGCCCAGCGTGTATCATCAAGTCAATATGTTTCTCCAGTTTCACAGAGACTCATGATTTTTAAAAAAGAAAAGCTAAAAGCAATTTTGGTAATAAAATGCTTTCATATTGCAGTTTTTTTTTTTTTTTTGAATATCAATTCCCAGTTATGTAATCTGATGACAATAAACTGCACGACAGCACATTTATGTTCAGCAACGCAATTTGAATTGCCTAGAGAAGCTGCAATTATCACTACACCCCACAATTAACCAAATATTACACTGTTACTCAACATCTTGTAATAATCTGATGTATTACAGTTAGTCTCCTCTTTCGTTATGATATTATTGATGAAATAAGTTAAAGGGCGGGTCCATTCGTTTTTTATTTAGGTTTTTATACCATTCTGTAGCTTCAGTGGTATTCCTTATTTTTTCAAATGCGAACATTCAAATTTTGGTCAAAGTATGTATGTTTTAGCGTCTACTATTTTGTGTAGTAGCGTTTACATTATTCATGACCTTATTGATTAGCTTCGATTAGCTTGACGTCACTGCTATTTGCAACGGCTAAGTCGGAGTTTCCATGTGAAAAAACGAAACAGAACGCAGATGGATCCTCCCTTTAAAGTCACTCTGTTATCACACTTTCACAATGAGTGGTCGATGGTATTTTACTGTTTCCCTCGTGGTTTTCACACTGACATCTTGTTGTTTTTTAGGTGTCAACTCTTTCCTGGTCTACCTGGCTTATAAGGATGTTTTCCAGCTTAGTGACGCTCAGGTGGGACTCCTTCTCTTCTCCTTGTCACTTCATTCTTTGTCATGCCGTGGGTTGCTAAGAAACTGAAGACTATAATGCGTTTTCTCACCGGGTCGCAGCATTTTTAGAGATGATAAATGCTATATTGAAGGTCAAATGAGAATCAACCTGGAGGGAGTTTGGCGTGTTGTGGCACTGTATTGTACTACAATGACACTGATTGGCCTTGTTGAGATGCAGCCTCTCCTACACTGAATCTAATTAAATTGGAATTAGCCTTTAACATGAAACTTGCTGCTGCGCATAAAATCCAAATCTGAACTGCAGTCAGCCTAATGGTCACCAGTGTTACATGAAATATGAGACATGGCAGCACACAATCCACAGACAAAGATGCTGTTTACTATAGAAGCAATAGTTGGATTAACCAAAATAACAACTAAATCATAACTTGTTTACTGTTGCTGTCATTCAGACTGGCAGCTCAGCCAGAATAGCAATTATGGTAAAACCCCTAAAAAATATATTTTCAGTCATTTTGCCAAGATGTTCATCACATTATGTTTGTTTTCAGAGAACATCCTGTTCAGTGGGATTTAAAAAAATAACTTAAACAAGCAAGTCTTGATTCTGACTCTTGCCCTTGTCCTCCAGTTTGAGACTGTCTTGGCAACGAGTAATTTCGTACCAACCGTCTGTGTGTTTCTCTTGGGAGAGTGAAAGGATAACACATCCTCGTCCAAGTCTCTATCTGACTCATGCTTAAAAGGAATTCATCCCACTTGAAAGCTGTTTTGAAACAGATATGTGTTGGTCTTTTTTTGCACCTGTGTGAGGAAGGGGTTTCTCTCTCGTGTCAAATTTTGGCGTCTCTTTTATTGTTGCACGTTTGGCATCCGGGAGGTGATGACTCACTGACAACACGTCAGTTTCCCTTTCAGTTCGTCGAAGTTATCGCGTTGCAATTGCATACTGAGTGGAAATCAGGGTCTGTGTTTCATTTCACCACAAAAGTATACTGATTCACTGAGGTTCTGATTATTTTCTGGTTGATTTCACATCATTTTGCGGGGGCTTAACATCTCATCTGCTACAGTACATGTAAAGTTATATAATTAGAGCATTACTGTAAATATAGCAGGTCTGATTATGATCAATAGTTTTCAAGACATTTCACTGAACACCCACAAACATCAGATTGACATTGCCATCCCTAGCATGGCTAAATATCACATGCAAAGAGAAAAACATGGAATTACTGCCGAATTACCCCAATATTTACCTCAAAATCTAGCGAAAATTACTTTATTATAAACTTTATTTAATAATGCTAAAATAGCATCTAATTGTTAAAATAGGGCCCTTAGGCTTGAGAAGCGGTTGTGCGCTGCTCTTCATCGAAGGTGGAAAACCAAAACTAATAGAAGACACTTCTGATCAGGCACAAATCTCACCATTGTGACTTATTGTCTATACAAATGTAACCTGGTAGCTAATGTAATGAGCTAGATGAGATAGAGATAGATAGATAGATATGAGATGGAATAGATGTAATGATTCAGGGAGTTTTTTTTAAAGAAATAACAAATAAGTTATTTGCTAATTATTATCTATTTATCAGTAGACATGGAAATAAAACATATAGATTAACTTTGTATTCTTTTCCTGAAAATGTATTAAATAAATTACCAGCTATTGGGAAATAGCTAAATATAGTTATTAAATAATGTTTATAATAAAGTAATTTTCAATAAATTGAGGTAAATATTGGGCTAATTTGGCAGTAATTCCAAAGTAATTTCAAATACTTGCAAATGATCACCTAATTACCATGAAATTTGTAAAAAAGTGAAAAGTGTTGCCCAATATTCTTTTATGATTGAAAACCACGGTATATGCGTTTTGACATGATGGTTAAGCTGGACTCCAAGTATTGAAAAGAGTATTTTTTACCAATGATGTTTCAGTTGGTGTGTGACATTGTGTGCATCAGAGATCATAACCGTGTCTCGCTCTTTGCTGCAGGTGTACGAGGTGTTCAGCGTCATCCGCGATCTGGGAGCCATCGCCCAGGTGCACGCTGAGAATGGAGACATCGTAGCTGAGGTACGCCGTTTCACTCCAGTATAAGAGCCGGGATAAGGACATGAATCGTGATTTTCTGCTGGATGTTGCCTTTTAAAATTGGCATCAAATGGAAAATGAAGCCCTGAGCTTCTCTAAGCTGTCTCTAGGTGCTGCTCGTCGCAAACACGTTCACTGCCAGGGCTGGTTGTGTGGAACAAGCGTGCACCTGCACATGACTCAACATCTCCCATTTCCACTGTGGTTTGTTTGTAGGAGCAGCAAAAGATCCTGGAGCAGGGGATCACTGGGCCTGAGGGACACGTGTTGAGCCGCCCTGAGGAGGTAAGACACCGTTTCAACACTGTGGACACTGACTGACCTGGCTGGGTTTAGGGTGAAAAGCTGGTTTGACTTTGGGAAGTCAGTTAATTTCCGAGTTATATTTGCAGAAGTCTGCAAGAGGATTTGACCTTTCCAGTCTTCACAGCTGTTAGTGTTGCGTTGTTTGACAGTTTTACGTTGAAGCCGTGGGTGTCTCGCTGCCTTGGCAGATACTTAAACATCCTCTTCAGATTCACCTTCACATGTTTCATGTGGGAGCCCCAGAGGCATTACAGATAAGAGCACATCCTTTCCATGAATCATTGTATTTACCCGTGAAGATCCAGATGTGGGAACAAAGCAGCGATTGAAATTGGAAGTATGACTTATGGCAGCTGGGTTTAATGTTAAAACTTCTGTTTTTCTCCTTATCTAATTCCTAAGGCAAGGGCAAATCATTTTGAAAATGAGCTTTCCTTCACATTACAAATATTGGGGGGATACAAATTTCCATTTTTCATGTATTTGGGGAGACATGAACCCTGTCCCCTGTGATGAAAACATGGATGATTTCTCACTGGCCTGCAGGAAGTTGCTATGGCAATGCCGTTCCTGCTCAGATTAATCAAATCTGGATTGTAAT